>JAPDSC010135211.1:48518-119180 GCA_026290005.1 Latrodectus geometricus | reverse complement strand
AAAAAATTACCACTTACACACAATTATTTTACACTAGTATAAAAACTCCTTTTATTTTCGCGAGTTGCTAAAATTTTATTATGCGTCCTATTTGATTATGTATCAGTTTTTATCGATTCAACCGGAAATTATAAATTTATCAAGTCAATCAAAAAGTGTTGAAATTATATTTTTACTTCTGTGGAGATGATATTGATTATAACCAGTTTTACTGTCTGTAAAGAAACAACCTATATAAATAAGTTTTAATATATAAAACCCAATGCAAAATGTATCTTCCTCCTAATTTAAAGGCTTTCGTTTCAGTTCAAATGCGTAATCGTAAAAAAATAAATAAATCAGTGAAAGGAAACAGCAACATTTATTTGGTGAATTTCTAGAACTTCCACGAGGAATCAATCGATGCTTTTATTTTTATTTGTTTGCTGGGGAGATCCATAATGACGCATGCGCTGAAAAACCTGCTAATTCTTGGATTGGCTCGCAAAAAAAGGCTTATATTTCGCATTTTCCATAAATGAATATAAATTCTAGAAAGATAAGAATAAAATAATTCTGACAATTTCCTCCCCAAGTTAGACAGGATATTTTTTTAATCCCCAAAATCATACTTTAACTAAATTTTTGCGATTTTTTTTATAATTACTTTTTAATTTTAATAAATTTTAAACATTAATCACGGATGAATTCCGATGAAATACTTCATTTATTTAGAATTCTTATAATATTTTAGAATATACTTAATTGTTTATAACTGGAAAAGGTACTTTGATTTTAAAGTGAAATATAAAATAAAAATATATTAAAATTTTATTATGCTGGAAAAGTCATGATGGATGATTTTAATTAAATTTATATTTTATCATTAGATTTATTTGAGAATTACAATTTATATGAAATATTGTAAAGAAATTTTGTATTTGCTTTTAGAAAGAATATTTCTTGAAATATTTAACACAATTCGGAAAATTTGTAGTAGTACTTTGAAAAATTTAAGGGATTTCATATGTTTTATAACTATTAAAAACAGGGCTTCTTTAATTTGCTAGTATTAAAAGAGAAATTCAAATTAAAAGACTATTTTTAATTTGAATATTTGATTATTCTATTGTTATTACTTGATTTTAAATTAGGGTAGAATTCTTATATTGTGACTTTCATGAGATTATAGAAATTCACAAAAAAGAATCTTATAAATGTCGTATCAAAATTACAATTTTGTTTTAACTTTGTAATGAATAACTCATTGCATTGTTATATAAGATTCAAATGTAATAATTATATAAAAAAATTTATTCAATAATTTAAATATCTATTTTAAGCGTTTTGGATTTGATTATATTCATTTTTTTAATTCATCATTCATAATTTTACACTATAAAAAATAATTTTTCTAAATCAAATACATTACTCACCGATTACTATACGCATTTACTTTCGTGCAATAATCTTCATGATTTATATATAACTACACAGGCAGAGGAGACACATAGGATCGTAAAACTCTACTTGAAGAAATATATATTATTAATTAAAGTCAACTTAGATAGATAGTACCCCAGAATTTAAAAACAAAGATAAAAATTTAATAACTATATTAAATTTTTTTCTCATCCATTTTTGCTTGAAAAATGTACTATACAACAAAAATAATAAAACTAATAAAACGTTACTAACTGATTCATTTAAAAAATAATTTTGAATAGTAAAATTTTGTAATTTTAAGATATTTTTTTTATCTTTATATAAAAAAAAAACATTGACATTTGTGTAGTGTGAACTCTCCTTATTAGGGTCTTAGTAAAAATATATCACAATAAAAATAACAATCAAAGTATATTCTAAAATGAGACATATTTTATTGTTTGGAATAAATTATTTTCTTATAATCTTAGTAAATAAATTAACAATTATCATGCAAGAATGTAAAAAATTAAAAAGGACAAAAATTTTCGAAAAAAAAATAAAATAAAATAATAAATACATAAGTTTTAAGGAATTATAAATCAAAGAGATTATCAATTATTTAATTGTAAGAAAATAGAAAAAATAAATATAATTTTTTAAATAACAAAAAGTGTATAGTAACATGTTTAAAATATTACATGCTTTTCGAAGGAAGAAAATTATCATAATATAACAAATTATTTTAATATTTCAGAATGAAAAAAAGAAATAAAATGATATTTGCAATATTAATCGAAATTTTAACACTTTTAAACAGTAAAATATCATGAATTCAAGAAAAAATGTTTGAAAAGAGCCAAGAATTGGAAATTTAGTATAAATTGGTAGATAATTTTTTGCATATAATGTATATGCTTAATTTTATATTTATTATTTCCCCTCAACTGGGTTTTTTTTTTTTCCTAATATACAAAATGACTTTTTTTTTTAATCTGTGACATTAAATCACTATAACTAAGAAACCACTCATCTATAGAACCTAAAATTTCACGAGTCTGTTCCAAAAGAAATAAAAAATTTTTAATAGTAATTAAAAAATTTTAAATTGCACCGACAGATGGTGCTGTACATTAACGCAAACAAAGAATATTGTCAATAAAGAATAAACTATAGAAAAATGCATTGAGAGAAAGAACTTTATGAAAAGGATTAAAAACATAGACTGCAGTCATTGGGAAAATAAACTGCGAACTTCTTCACAGAACATAACCGAGTGAAAGTACGAAATAAAACATATGTATAGAACTGTACAATTAACATATGCGTTTTACAGAGTGCTATCCTTGAACTACGAAATGGAAACACGAAATCACACCTTCCTCTAAAGAGCAAAGAGTATCCAGCTGGATACTGAGTTTAGTGCAAAATGCGTGTCATTAAATCACTTGAATTCGTAACAACATAATAATACGCAGTATTCTTTAAGTGCTTTTGAAGCCAGAATACGAAGGGATTAATATTAGGAGATTGTGCTGGCTAGACTGTTAGAAAATTGAGAGATTAGCCGATCATTTAAGCGCGATTGTTCTTTGCAGAAATCCTTCATATGTGTATCAATTAGAGAACGGCGATTCTTTCGCGAAGTGATAGTCGACTTGAGAATCAATTATGATTGGTACTTAAAAATATGTTTTTGCTCCGTAACACCAATCAAGGTATTTTTTTCTATGCTAAACCAATCTTTCCCCTTGCCTTTCACTCCGTTCTTCGCGTTCAAGTTCGATTTTCGACTTCCTTGCTTTTTAATTCTTTACCATATCCACTACATTCACTTGCTAGAAATTGGTAAAGAATCCGTTTTTTTTTTTTTTTTTTTTTTTTTTTTTTTTGATTTTTTTCTTTTATTACAAGCGACATCAACAATTAGCTGCTCAACTCATCATCTTTCTCGTCAATAATATTCAATCATAATTGCAATAATAATAAGTAATTGTAATATAATCATCATTGCAACTGTAATGTTTCATAATTATGTGTAGTAATATTCTCAAATTATAGTATCCTTACTTTTTTTGGCATATATTAAGAAAATTAGTTTATTTCCTTTTTTTTTATTTTTTTTTTATTATTTCACATGCATTCTCAATTTTTCTCATATGTATTGATCAATTTATACAATTTCATTTTTAGTTAAAAATAAAGTTGGTTCTTTAAGAAATATATTTGCATGTTTCTATAAGGGGTAAACTTGTGACTCTTGAAAAACAACTGCTTTCTTTTAGTGAGTAAGCGTTTTTTATTCTTATTTTCAAAAAGAATATTTTCCTACCCCAATTTACTTCTGTTACTTCAGACACAGCGCCATCTATCGAAACGATTTGAAGTTTTTAACCACGCCTAAGAAATTCACTACCATTTAGGAACATACTGGTGAAATTCCATTTCCCATAAATTGGTGGACTCTTTTGTTACACTATTTGAATTTCACAACTTTAAAAAAATCTCTATACAATATTGAATGAATGTATCCGCTTTGCTACAAATCATTTTATAACTGGTTTATTGAATTTATAGTTGATATCTGATTTATCTCATGCTTACTTAGTTTAAATGTTAAGTTAGGAAAACGTCTCGCAGATTTTAGAATCTATTCATTTTCGAAAAGAGTTTTTTCTTAGTTTAATCTTTATTAATTTTTCCCCCTTTACGGAAAATAAACAAACAACCAAAGAATGTTACAATAAACTACTTGCGACATAAGTTTCTGTATCAACATGAAAACTTTAAGAGCATACACATTATTAAATAATTAAAGTAACAGCATCTCAAAACGATGTGTTGCTTAAAAAAATGAAATTTCATGTATGAATTAGCTAAAAAACAAATCAAACTAGGTCTAGGATATAGTATGTTTGAATTTTATGTGCTTTTATACAACATTTTTGAAAGTATAAAACATATATTAACATTAAATAAAATTTAATTAATTAGAATATTTATAGCCCATATTATAAAAGTAGGGATACCCCAAACTTTATTTATACTATCTCTGGTCTCATTACAGCTTGAAAAATTAATGAAAACAGTGAAGTTCTTAATCAAATAATAGTCCGACCAGGGAGCTCAAGAATTTTTGAAGTTGTTAGATTTTGTTTTACACTTTAACTATAAGTGTATTCGATTCTCAATTTCTAACCTACATATTTCAGTTGGAATTAATAATTCTAATTTCTTTTTGTAATTATTATTTAAATAAAAAAAGACCGCAGAAAGAAAAAAAAATAAAGAAACATTCAGTAGGATAATAGTGCGGGAATGGATTCCAAAATTTCTATGATTAATCCATATTTTTTTAATGTACATACTTATGTTAAATATAAGATAAAACAAATTTTTGAAAATTTATATCAAAAGAGCGGTGAAAATAGCACTTAATTAATTCTCCCCTTAATTATTAGAGATAAACATTCTCAACGAGGCATTTTGTGTTTTCTCTTAACGCTTTAAATTCATTTCGATGAGCATTCTCAGTTTCAGCAGACAGTAAATGACCGCTTTTCCATTGTTCCAGACTTTTAACCTCTCATACATTTATCAATAGTTAAGAATTCTACGGAATAGTCAAAGAAAATTAAATGAATGGTAGACGAGTCAGTCGGATGGAAACGTAATAGTTACAAAAATTTCGGCATCATCAGACACCCTGTCAAAGAAAGTCGCAATGTCAGCAACTATAATGCTTCATGGCGTTTGATGGGGTTGAAGATCACTGCGATAGAAAATAACACAAGCTATTAGAAGTGGTATTATTATTCGAAGTACATATCTTCATATATATAAGCGTATGTCAGTTATTGAACATATTATAATATATATTGTAACACAATAAACCAACATTATAATATATTACAGTATATATTACATATATAAAACACGCAATATAATATTTTTTTGCAATTTTAGTCTTAATTATTTAATTCAACATTCGCTTTTAATTTCCCATTAAATATCAAATGATTTTCTTTTAATTTTTAAAATTATTTATATTAATTTACTCCATTTTCCTTTTAATGTTTTAGCACATTAATATAATGTATTTTATATTAGGTTGGGGAAAAAGTTATCCATTATTTTTTCGGTAGACGTCTGTAGTGATCGATATCTCGTGAGGTATCTATTAAACAATTTCAAATGTATGCTCATTGGAAAGGTGACATTTGACACTAAAATATTCTCTTGCGGTTTTTTGTTTGATTAATTCAGTTATGAGTACAAGGTTTTAAAAATAGAAGACAACAAACAGAAAAATCGATAAATTTTAGTTTTTCTTTTATAATGGCGAAAATGCTAACCAGGTGGCTAAAATTGTAAAAGGTATTTATCGTCCTATATATGACTGTAACAACCAGTTACGCACAGTTTTGGTTTCGTCAATTCCGTTTGAGTATTTGGATGCTAAAGATGCACCTCGCATGGATACAACATCGTCGAGAATGTCTATAAAATATCAAAAATGATCGAAGTTAACCGCATGTCAGCAGTCGTAGCTTCGCACAAGACCTAAAAATCTACATGAAAACTGTTTTAAACCTTTTTACAAAGCGAATCTGAAAGAAGTAACAAAAAGTTCTCGTAAAAATAATGGATTTCTTTTTCCCCAAACTAATATCAAAGTTACTTATATCAATCTTTTAATATGTATCTTTTTATCATAAATTAATTCAAGCTTTCAGTTAATAATTTTAAATTTCTTTTATATTATCGAATTAAATTCAGTCAATTTATAATATTTCGATTGTATTTCGTTCATTTTATGTCATTAGTATCAGGAAATGGTTTGCAGAAGGAAATGTGTACAATTTTTCCAGGAAAATTGTGATTTAAAAAAACGTCATATTTACAATTATTAACGATATTTACTACTTACTTAACTTTGTTCAAAATGTTTTGCGCGTCATGAAATAATGTCTCATGTATATATCAGCTAAAAATAAACTGAATGGCTCTAAAATTCGCTTTGATTATTAAGTTAGTAGAAATTAAATCCAGAATTCTTTACATGTGTATTCCAATACAATTCTGAACGACAGGATATTCTGAAAAGTATAAGCACATACGTTACAATGAATACAAGCCTTTTATTTTAAAAAAAATCGAAAAGTTATTATCTTTATTGTTTTGTTTTTTTAAAAAATAAGAGAAAATACAAAAAAAAAAAAAAAAAAAAAAAAAAAAAGGCAAGATCCGATCTGATGTCGTAAATATTTTTTCTCCACGTCCAGCAGTTACACATAAATGATAATTTTAAAAGGAAAAGATTTCCAGATTTCTTTCTCCAAGATATTAAAATACGGTCCAGTATTTATGAAAAATTCCTTCTGGAAGATAGTAAGAGACAAATGTTTGCATCCTTAGAATACATTTCAGCTACAATAAAACGGTACGTTGAGTCAAAATATTTTCCATTTTTTACGTTACCAGAATCAGCTTCGTTTAGGAGTGGAGTCTACGTATAAGCAAGTTTGTTTTACATTAATTTATTAACATAAATAGTAGTAATAAAAATTGGTGCATTAAATTTACCCAATGTTCCGTGAGTGCCTGAAATATGCAGCTTTCCTCAGACATAGTAGAATGAATAACTATTTATAATATAATTACTAGTTGTCTTGCGTATGAGACATCACGGAATGGCTCTTCACCTGTGATCTTCAGTCCTGTCAAGGGCACATGGCGACATTTCTATTTTAAATCAGCATGCATTCATTATTCGCACTAAATCGAAGGTGAAACCTGTTAAATACAGACGTCTTTCCTTAAATATTGCAACATTCTAAGAGAGACGGGGTCAACGGCCTTTTAAACTCTTTTTTACGATTAAAATATTCTTTTTTTCTACTCTTTATAGTTTTTGTTTAAAGTATTAACAGTACTCATATCGTCTGGCTAAGTTCAGCTGCTTTCTTCGGCAGAAAAGGTTACTCGAAACGTTATAGTAACTTTGAAATAAAAACTATTAAACAGGCGTTTTTTTTTTTCTATATTTTTTTGATAAAAAATATTTTAAAGAATAATACATAATCTCTGGTTTATGTTAATATTTTTAAATGCATGTTTTAACACATTTTTGATATTTTGATTTATCATAGCATTTCAGATAATCAAATAATTGAATATTTTCTTCTATAAGTAACTTAATGAAGACACTCTTAATAAATTACGAATTGGCTTATTGTGACTTAGTGGTAGTTTTCGGAGCATAAAGTCTCGATTCCGATTAAAAGCAATGAGGAACAACTGAAGATGAATATTAGTCGTCTGCCTTCTGCCAGCATATTTGTCAGGGTGGAGTCTTCAGAGCTTTCCGGGTTTCTTCCTTGCGACAAATAAATACATCCCACTATCCTGTTCAAGAACTATTGGGACATTTTTGTTCAAAATTTATCTAAGTTTGTCGCCAATAATCCTACATAGCAATCTAGCTTGAAGAGAAAATTTAGTATGGTCTGAAAAAGCATTGCTGTTGTGTTCGGAAGTTACACATTCGATATATGACCCTGTTTAAAATCACTTTAATGAAAAAGGCTATGCACATTATAAATTCTTTAGGGTTTAGTGCCATTCCTCTGGTAACAAATATCGTACATGTTTGATGAAGAGAGTGATAATTAAAGATTCAACTTTATCATCCAACAAAAAGTCAAAATCTCAAACCAGTTAACTGCTTATTAATAAATGAATTAAAAACGCCAAATTAATTAAAAAAATCACAATCACTCATGCATATCATGTGTTTATAAAGAAATTCTGAACAGTGCAAAGTAACTACAAAAACTACAGACTTTGGAAAGTCTATCACATGATATTTTTCTCCTGATTGATTGGTTGTGGATGATGAAAAAAAGAAACAGCGTACATCGTTTCCTCGTAACTAATGGTTACCAGGAGTTGCATTTGCTACGAATGTAAAATTAGAATCCAGGGCTTATTTTTTTCGTCATGTAGGTTCTTAGGAAATTCAGATTTAAAATTTCTCTATAAGAGGTTAATTAATTTGCAAACTGATTTTAAATTAAATAATAAATGGAATTTCCTTTTCCTCAGTAAAATTGTTATCGTAATTGTAATCACTGCATAGTTCAACAAACCAATTAATTTAGCCATCTTATTTCCAAAGTAATAAAATAAAAGTTTGGTCAACACTCTGGGCTTCAAATCAGTAGTACTTGGGTTTGATTCCGAAATCATCGTGAAATTTAAACTAATAATATTCATAAAAAATAAATAGATATTTTTGTAAGAATTGAATATGAATAACTTTACTGTTCAAGCTTAAAATTTTTTAATTATTCTATTTCACATATATAACCGAAATATAAATTTTTTTATATTTATAAAGTTCAAAGAATTCCCATAATGGCTGTATCGTTGCAAATCAAAATTCAGCAGCATGTGCCTAAAAATTTCTTATAAGGCACATTTTTCAAAATCAAATTCGATTATTATTGATAATTTAAAGCATAATTGGTAACAAAATACAAAAAAATCATAGAGAGAAAAGTAGCTTTCGACTTTGCAATATATTTTTATATTTCGATTTTCTATAAAATTTTGCTCTTTAAAAATTATTTCCAACATAAATATTGCTAAATTTTTCATGCATTTGTTTGATATATGAGTTTCATATTTAAATATAAATCCTTTGTGTTATTTTTTTTAATTAAGCGTGACTTTTACTGATCATTTAGTTGAAAACTATTACCAAATATCAGAAAAGTGTATCTTTGGTTTGTATTTTCAGAAAATGTACTTTGTAAAGTACGCTGTTTCACATCTATTTCAATCGCTCGAAAAATATTTGCATTAATTTCAGCGTCCTGGTCTCAAAAATCCTATTCATTATTCTCCATGACATGCAGTTTTTAAAATGAATGAAAATGTCTCTAAAAATGCATTTAGGGTAATTATTTTTTGTTAATTCATAATGCATAAACCTATAAATTATATTTATAAATATAACTAATACTTCATGAATAATTTAACACAAAATCGTTAAATTTTATTCATAGATTCTCGTTTCCTTGCTTTCATTATTATTAAAGAATCATTTCATTAATTAGAATTAATCATTTTATTACAATATTACGCATGCTACTTATTTCTAACAACCAAGGCCAGAAATGTAACCAACACCTTTGATATTTTAAAACGTGGTATAACGACTAATCAAAAATCTGAAATAGCTTCTTTTCTTCTATGCTGGTCTAACGGAAAGAGAGCACCCGATGAAATTCTTATACGCATAGGCTTTCTCAAAATAATGGTCTTCGGCTAAAGCAGGTATATATATCTAACACACTATTTTCTGAACCGGTGACTGTAATATTTAATCTAAAATGACGAAAGCTTGCCTGTCAGAGTTCTTATGATTTTATTTTAATGCAAAAGCAATAATAACTTGAAAATAAATAGAATAAAATCAAATTGTTTATCTAAATTTCTAAAACAAAATTGAAAATTAAAACATGAATGTTTAACTCAATGAGGAAATCTTGGCTGTGGATATTTTAGTGATATGGAACCTACTTTCCAACGTATGCCCGGTCGAATTTACCTTTGTCTGCAAAAAGGGCAATAAGCAAACCAACCGAAACAACAAATTAGATTCCATTCTCATTACATATTTGTAACCCCGCTTTTGAACTGCATTTCTGAACGCGTTTAAGTCTCTATTAAACTTTTTCCTGTAATAACTGATGATTAAAGTAAGTCGGAACTGATTTATCTTCAACAAGTTTGGTGACTTGATTTCAGCCGTCTCGTTTTCTACTACTATTATCTTTGGGCAACATTATTTTGTCATCTTGAAGAAAAATGAAATTTGATGTTTTATGGTTACTTCCGTTAAAATTCTTGATAAAAAGTGAAGATATTTTGAGCATTATATGACGAAAATTTGAACAAAAACAAAAATGTTTCTATCCTTTTTCTAGTATAGTGGAAATATTTCTATGAAATTCAAAGCAGGTGATTATAAGTTTAATCCAATTTTTATTGACGGCATTTCGAAGATTTATTCCATGATGAAATTTTGGAAGAATGGTTTAAATTCCAGTTATAGAGACGATATTACCATTTGGCATAAATCAACCAGAGCAGCAGCTGTATTTATCTTCGATTATTAGGAAGAAGCAGCCGGAAAAGTATCATAATAACCAAACCTTTAGAAATTGGACTTGAATATGAAGATCAAAATATATTTTAGATACTTTCCCTTTGAGCTTAATCGAGCTAGCTGATTAATTATTAACATTCTGACCTACAATTTAACAGCTACTGAGTTCAAATCCCACATTGGACGCTGATGTTTGCTGTGTAGATCGAAATACCCTTAAAATTTTATATCCTGATGGAATAAGCTCTCATACGCAAATAACAGCCTCAGGAAAACCGTCAAATTTAAATGATTTTAGTCTAGAAGTAATAAAAATGTTTCCACTGAAATACAGTTTTTTGATGGAACTCAAAATCTGAGAGAAGTTTACTTATTGATGATACTCAAATATGAAAGCTGTTCATTTTTGATGGAACTCAAAGATACTATGATGTTAATGTTTATGGTTATAAAACTTCGGTTCAATTCATTTCATTAAGCCAAACAAATTAACGTTCTTTTGTAATTATTACCTAATTAAAAATTTTAATCATTTATATGTTAGATGTAAGAAATTGATCATCCGTAAATTAAAAATTTTTATAGTTTAATTTTTTCTAGATATAAACTTTTTATTTACAATATTAAAACGATATTATAATATGAAAATACAAAAATAAGTAAGAAAGAATTGTTAAAATTTGTGTTGCGACTTGAAAGAATAAAAATTTGTTTTATATTTTGAAGTTACTAAATTTATGTGTAGAATCAACCTCATAAAGTTATGTGAAATTAATTATATTTTACGTAACTTCATGTTAAAAATACAAAATTTATTAAAAACATCTAAATCTTCAGAGAAGCTTATATAAACACATCAGTATTATCAATACGATCTAATTTCAAATACTGATAATAGTTTAGATAAATAAAAAAAAATTTACTCGTCATGTTTTATCATTGCTTGATAGTAATTACGATATCTTTAAGAATATAAGTAAAAGTTGTAAACACGTTTGAACATTTTGAGGAATTCCAATTGTTACGTGTTTTTTTAAAAGGAATTGTGAAAAAGAAGCTTATTTGAAAATTTTCAAGTATGTATGCTTTACTTCTTGAATATTGTATTTGGGAAACTTTACTTGTTTGTTCAAATGCTTTACCTGTTGAAATCTGATATTCGGTTAGGGAAATATCGATTTAATAAGATGTATTCAGCTTCGTTTTTTCAGTTTATTTTATATTACGTTTTCCTTTCCGGTTTCCTATTTCTATCGATCGAAAACATTAACTGCAGCTTATCACCTTATTAATTTTAAACTACGGTCAAGAGTGACGATGTAGATTCTTCGATTAGATCAGATTTTGAACAAATGATGACGATGTCCTTCGATTAGATCGGGTTTTGAATACTTAGAACGGATGTCTGCGCGTTCTTTTAGATATAAAAATGTTGCCTTGCGCAGCCAGAATACAATAGGTCATATTAGTACATGATATTCATTTCTTTAAAATAAAACAAAAGCAATTTTTTTTTCACTGCTTCCTAATACTTTTTTTATATTTGGCAATATTTCTGAATAAATTTAATCTAATTCCTGTATAATGTACAAAATATAATTTAAAAAGTGCATAAAATTTTAGATATGCATATAAGAGCTGATAATAATAACTCATATGCAAAAAATTGAAGTTTAAATTACAAAAGAAAAAATTATAAATTTTATGAAAAAGCTGCACAGATAAATATTTTGTGCAGTTTCCCTTATGCACATAGTTAAGATTTTTTGAAAATTTATTCTGTTTAAAATATACTTTAATATTTACACAAATTAAAGCTGTAATAACATAAGATTTTAAAAGAGCGAAATTTATTAACAGAAACACCTCTAGACAGTTCAGACTAATGATTACCATCAGTGACACCGGTATTGATTTTTGTTTCTTTACTTAACGTTATATAATCACTAAGCCCATTAGAGTTAATGTGAAAAATACCTGCAGCTTAAAGTGGTTTCTGATTCACCACACGCGTTCACACCCGTGGCGGAATTCGATCGATTCTGAATGCCAGAATGGCAAATACTCCGAAGCAAGTGTGTATTAAGTAGCGATGATGTTAAATTGTTCAAACATACCAATAATTTTTCTTTCAGAGTTAAATTTCAATTTTTTAATCTTGCATTTCTTTCTTATTTTCAATCTGAATTTTTGTATACTTATTTTGACATAAAGTATAAAGTAGCCGACAGATTAATTGTCGAAGACTGTTGTAAGGATTTTAATAATTTTTCACGCATTATTGCCTTAAGAAAGAACTTATGCATGGATTGTGAGTCACGTGCCGGATTTCATGCCACAAGAAAAAGAATCCGGAAATCTACAAAACACCCTCTCGTGGTTTATCGTGGCTTAGTGGTAATACCCGTTGTTCAGATTAGGGAGTCCTGGTTTCGATCCCAGCTACATTAAGCAATAAAAGATGTTTTTTAGTATTGTTTTTCTACTTTCTAAATACATATCTGTCGAAGTTAGTGATTGGGAATTCTCCAAATTCCTTCGTATATGTGTAATGCGCCATTGTAACTCATTATTTTTTAAAATTTCTTCCAGAAAAAATATTGGGTATTAAAAAGCTTTACAACATTCTTGTGCCTTTAGATTCAGAGATTTCACTGTGAAATTTCAGAGAATTTATAACCGGATTTAGATCTAGCTAGTAACAAGACCGTTTTTTTTCCCAGTTACTATCTTACTATCTTAGTCCCAGTTACTATCTTAGTCATTGTTAAACAAAGGGAAACAGATGTTGCATTAGTGCATCTGTGAAAATGGATATATGGGAGTTTTCTGGATTTCCTCCCCTACGATACATAAATATGGCCTACTATTTATAAAAATGCCTTTGGAAAAGCAAAATGAAGATTTTATGAAGTCTTATAATACTTTCAGCCTCATAGTCTCGCAATTCTCAATGCCCAAAACATCACAAAAGGTGCGTTTCAGATAGGCATTCACGTAGGCGCACAACATCGTCTCCCGTTGTTCAACAACAGCTGAGATTGAGCTCAAAACATTTCAATTCGAAAAGCATTGTCCCGATTATGTTCACAAAGAGTTCTCATCCTATACTCGTTAGAAAATAATTTTTTGAAGTTTAGTAAATGAAACGTTTCTGAATAAAGGTTCTTCAATTTTTATTTGACTTTAGAACTTGCCTTCGGAATGGAGAAAGTCATCTTCCGTGTTGGGGAGAAAAAAAAAAAAAAGTTTTAGAGTTCCAAATTATAATTCAGAAAAACTAACTCTAATAGTAGCTGTATTAAATATGATAAATTTTCTTATTAGATAATGCACTTGAAACGTAACAGTGAAACAACAAAGATTACAAAATTAGCAGCAGTGATCAAACCTAAGACCCTTTTCCACAAATATATTTTTCACTGAGCAAAATTTCGTTGCATACAAATATTCGTTTTATAGAAATTTTTAACAATTTATATTTGGTACTTTGCTAAATTTTTATTTAAACAATGTAGAGTATTGTCAGATAATACTGTCAAAATACAACATGAGATTATTAAAACTCACTCGTACTGAATTTAATATAAATATATTTAAGATATAAAATTAGTAAAATCACAATCGTTCTTTTTTTGTAATCTCAAACTTTGTTACTGTAACAAAATTTTATCAACATTGTTTAATTAATTTTATGGTAACCATTTTTTCATGAAAATATTGGAAACTTGTTATTGAGATTGTAATTGAGATTTTCGCAGAATAAGATTTACACTATAATAGAATTTTGCAAGTTAATAAATATATTGTAAATTGAAGGCTGCAGAGTTTGTATTAATATTATTATAACCAAACACATGTTTAATTTACTGCTGTTGAACAACAGAACCCAAAATTGGAATTTATCTTATTTAAAGTTGTAAATTTGAATAATTTGAATTTTGAAAATAATTATTGGATATAATCGGACGAGAAAATCGGAAATGCAGATTTAGAAGTGTAAAAAATTCGAAAAAATAATCTTAAAAAATAAGAAAGATGGGAAAAAAAGAAAAATTTTCAAAAAAGAGAAAGAATAAACAGTTGGTTATAAAAAAATAATAAATAAAATTTGGAAAAAAAAATTGGAATAAAAGAGGCCCAGGAAAGAAAGACTGGAAAAAAGAAAAAGTTTCGGGGAAAAAAAATGCCTGGAAAAAAGAAACGTTTTCAGAAAATGAAAACTAGAACATATGTATGTACAAAAGAAGTTCCAAAAATAGTCTGATAAAAAGAAAAGTTCGAAAAATAAATTATCAGTTTGAAAAGAAAGCTAACTTCTTGATTAACAAAGAAAATGGCAATCTGAACTAAATATTACACGCAAAATAATAAAAAGCTGGGGGTAAAAACAAAAGATATTCGAAAGAAATGAAAAAAAGAGGTGTTTAATAAAAGAAAGACAAAAAAAGAAAATTTCGAAAAAGAACAATGGGGGGAGGGTTCGAAAAAGGGCTGGAAAAAAGTTTTCAAAAAAAGAAAACTAGAAAAAGTATGCAGAAAAAGAAATTCCAAAAAAAGTCTGATAAAAAGAAAAGTTCGAAAAATATATAATCAATTTAAAAAGCAAACTAATTCCTTGACAGAGGAAGAACCTAAAATCAGAAACAAACGATATTGCTAATATTCAGTGACTATTGCATATGACAATAGATACAGTTCTCTGGCCAGCTATAAACTAGTAGCCTCACAAATATCTGTCTCTGGGCCTTTCATAGGACTAGAGTTGGTGTCAGAATTTCTGGAGCAATAGAAGAGAATGTAGGGTCCAGGCGGAATATTGTTATTCAACAATGTAAAGCCCCTTCACTCTCGAATCAAAGACGGGAGCTCTAATTACGCTTTCTAACTCCCATCATCTGTCAATTACGGCTTTTCCCTGCAAGGTGCAGAGCGAGTTCCTGGCTCAGATGACCAGGAAATGCCCACTGCTTCCGAATTCCACGCTTTCTATTGGAGGGGAACTCGGCGAATGCCTCGTATTGTTGAGTGCTGAAATGGTTGTCATTCCATAAAGCTTGAAATAATTCCACGCTGCCGAATATATTTTGTGTTCCTTTTTAGAATACTTTCCAATAAGTAGAATTATCATAAAAGCTTTAATTAAAGTTTTAATTAAAAAGTTGTGAATCCTAATAAATCTGCTAATGATTACAAAAGCAAAAAAACGAATGATTTCGTTGAAGTTATTCCAAAATCTTCAATTTTGATCTTCCTTATGAGAAATTTCTTAAAAGTAGTAACAATAGCTATTCTAGTTAATTATAAAAATTAATATAATTGAAATTATTATGTAAATCAGTTGAATTTCTTAATGCAGAACATGATGAATGTTCTATGATATGATTAAGATGAAGATAATAATTTATTCGAATTATAACAATAACATACAAAAAAATTTGTGAGAACTTAGGACTGTTATAGTTATAGTTTACAAATAATCCCGTTATAGTTTACAAATACCGAAAATTAAAATATATTCACTTTTGATCATACTTTTTATGTATTAAACCAGTTATTTATGTGATATTTCATACTATATTGTTAGATCTTTCAAATTCAGGCATCAGATTTGAAATATGCACTTGAGATATAAAACACTTTAATAAAAAAAACAGTAGCTCAGGAATACCCAAAGAAACTTTAAAACAATTTTATGTATGTTACAAAAGTTAAACAAATATATTGTAACAATCAGCCTTCTGGTTACAACAGGAAAAATAATTTCACTGTAAAACATTGTATCATATATGTTTGGTGTGTCACTCAACCATCATTTTCTAGACATGAGGGTTGATTAGACCGAAATCTATTATTTAATCTACTATTTATTAATATCTACAAAATCTACTATTTACGAACTACGAACATCCATGCCCGAAGTAGGATTTAAACCCAGGAAATGTTGAACTGAAGGCCAGAGCTCAAACCATTCAGTTACCAACTTGGCTGTATCATATAGCTTTTTCAAGCTTCAGCCTATTATTTTCGATATAATTTATCATCCCCTGGTATTTAAAAATTTTCACCTGTCTTCCAAAGAATATCAGAAAATGCCTTAAGTATGCAGTTGAGAGGTTTCCCGGAACGTGCAAAATATATCAGCAATTTCGTCATCAAATATTGCTTAATGGGCCATTTATCATTAAATCGGATTACCATGCCGTTTATATCACCTTTTAGGGTTACCGTATCCTAAACAATGAAAAAAAGGATAGAATCCTCACATTTTTCCAAGTTTTGGGAAAAAGCAAATCTCACCCTGGTAATTTAATTCAGCCCCTCCTTTTTGGCATCAGTTGTGTTAAATGAAATAAGAAATATTTATCAAATATACTATTTCTAATTTTTGATAAAAAAATTTTATTGCTACAAATTTAAATATATAATTATTGAGAATATTTAATTTTTAAATTTATTTGTGGGTATTGTAATTTAATTTTGATTTTAAAAGTTGATTTTTTACATTTATACAAAATGTAAAGTATTTCATTTAATTGAAAGTTGTAAAATAGTTCACAGATGTATGATGAAACCTGTTATACTAAACAAAATGTTACACGGATAATTAATTTTGTAACCACCCAACCAAATATTGAAAATGCGTATTAATTTTACCATTCAAGTACTATAATTTTAGCAATTGTGTTTATTGGTTACACGATAAAGTCAGAACAACTTAAATGGACAAAATAAAATTATTTTATAATCCAAGCTATTAATTGTAAAACATAAAGCTCTTAGCTTTTTAGTTTAAATAAGTTATTGAATAATTTTTTGTACCATTCTAATGGCGATATTTAACTATTTATTTATTTAGGAAGTACTTTTTCTGTAAATGTTATAAATCTTTACAATTATTTTATTTCATGAAGCTAATTTATTTTAAATATCTTTAGTTATAAAACTTTCAATGATTTTTCATTATTGAATGTTTGATGGGAAAATTATATTTCTTTTATGATTGGATGTGCCTTCCTTGTATATGTTTATATAGCAAACACCAAACCATATTCTTTTTTTCTTTTGTTACACAATGACCACTTTTTGGGTAAAAACGGGACCTAGAGTTTAAAGCGAACTCCAAATTATTGCAAACATCCATGTCTAAGGTTGGATTCGAACTCACGAGCGATTGAGATCAGAAGGCTAATCGTTCAGATAACAGTTTGCTCTAGTTTTCATGAAAAAGTCCTCTCGAAATGTAATTGGCTGAGGATACTTAAAAACTTCAAGTTAGCTTCTAGCTGTTTGTATGACAATTAAAAATGCGTTATTCACTATTTATGAAATACATTTTAATCAAATTTATAGAGGATCTTATTCGGTGATTTTCTTTTAGCATGGTTTTTAAAACTTGCCAAAAAATGAGTAAATTGTGTAAAAGTGTTTTTGATTATCAAAACAATATTTCCAAGCTTTGTTCGTGTCGATTGTAATCTCTGATATAACTGTTATTGAGTAAATTTGATAATAGTAAAAAAACATTTATTGTCACAAAATACTACTTTATCTTTTTTCACATTTTTTAATCGCCAAATCTAATTTTTCGAAGTACAATCGATTGAATCGGCCTACTTACGGCTTAAAATGAAACCGTGTTGATTCAGTAATATTGAGTAAAGATACAAAAATGAATGACTAATAAATAGGTCGCTGTAACTAACTAGGACATGGAATTATAAATCTTTTACTCCGTAAGTTTATGAGATTTTGTCTCAGAAATGTTTCTTTATTAACACGAAATTTTTTGATATTAATAACTGTAGATATTATTGTAAATAAATTCAATGAACCAGAATTCTTTAACACGAAGGTCACTTTTGGTCATTAAAATAAAGAAAAAAAATATGATAAGTTGTGAAAATTCTAATATATATAGTTTATTTATTTTTTTGTGGAGTACCAGCCAGGCTGGCAATATGGAGAACGCTGCTTCACTTTTTCAACTGAACCGCAAATTGGTATGGAATCCGACTTCAGTATACACATAGATACTTGTTTATAGGGTAGGCAACCATTCAGACTACACCCAAACAAGGAAAGGACAAAGACAGGAGAGCGAGAAATAATAGAAAGTACATCCATGCCCGAACCGGGATTACGAACCCAGAACCTCCTTACACGCAGTCAGGCACGTTGACCACTAGACAGGGTGGGCGGTTTATGTATATACTTATTGTCTTAAATGAAAATGATGAATTGTTTTGATGAAGACAATATATTTTACACTCAAAATTTGTAGCGAAATGCGTAGTTTTAAAGTAATTATATTTGTGAACACTTACATCCATAACTAATGGACGTCAATAAGTAACATCAATAGTTTTTAAATATTTTAAAGCATAACAGAAAATCAAAGAAGAAAAAGGGGTTAGTCAGTGTTCATACGTAATCAGTGTAATAATGTAAATGCAAAAACTATAAATTCGCAAAGGCTTCTTTTCATTTTTTTTTTTTTTTTTTTTTGCTTAAATCGTAAAATTCGATTTTCCAGACTTTGGTTTGCGAAAAGTTCACTTAAATATTCATATCTTAAAAAAGAATCCATAATTTGTAGTAATGTCCCGACACATTTTACCAATCGAACGTGGAGAGCCTCGGAGGGCATCAAAATTGTTAGCATTCATATTAATGTCTCCGAAAACAAAAGATACGATATTACACTACAGGAGAAAAAAATTTTAATCCAAGGAGAAACGATGAAAAGAAATATATATTTTATACATATATAATAGTATGACAAAAAAAACCACTCAATTTTTGGGAAATTAAGAAGCATAGATCCTGAAATTCCTTACTTTAAAGTAGTTCCCATATCAAAGATCATCTGTTCACATTATTTTCTTTTCTAATTTTTATATTGATGCCAAATTTATTTTTAATACTTTTTAGTTTATAATCGTTTGCAAATAAGTTTCAATGCTTTAAAATCTTTAAATCAATATCAGAATATTCTGTGAGGTCTGATTAGCCCTCATGTGCAAAATATGATAGCTCAGCGAGAAACAAACCAAACCATCTTTGTCGTAGAAACAAATCAGGTATAATTCATTATTTACTTTTGTTTATAAGTAGATAAAATAAAAAAAATTTATAAATAACATATTAAATTTATTATTAATTCATGAATTTTATACTTTATAAAATTACAATGATTAGATTACGGTAGTGATAAATATCAAATATAAACTTAGCAGTTTCGTTTGAATTACAAACAGGAAAAAGAATATTAAAATGAATCAAAATATGTTCTAATTGTTCCCAACATCTCTCGAAAATTAGAACTTATTTCGGTTCGTCTTAATATTCATTCATAACAATAATAAATAAATTAAAGATGAAAATGAAATCCTTGTAACGCGCATCGTTCCTTATTTTAAAAGAAAGAACATTTAAATGATCAGAGGATAGTCCCACTTTTCTTTGTTTTGAAACAACCAACGTTCGTTTAAAATTTATTCAGTCATCTGGAACAACAGGAAGCTAGACTATTCTTTCAGCCAATCTCGAATGACTTTAAAAACGTGCAATTGCCATGTGTTCCTTCCAATTTTTTTCGTTATCGTAGCAGACGTGTTAGGAATGGAATTGTTTCATTCTTTTCGTATTTTCTATTCAGCGTTTGTTCGGGTGTTTTAGTGGTATTGATCCACAGAAACAGACTGTTTGAAACATATTGCCGTTATCTTTCTCATCTAACCTCAGGCACGTGCTTGATTATTAAATTTTTTTTTCTGTAATTTTTTTCAATTGAATTACACATTTTGATCTTAATGTGAGATTAAAAGGATCTTGTAAAATATTTTCAGGTTTTGAAATTTTACAAAGATATTTTATATGACAATATTTTATTAATATGAAGAAAAGTTCCTTTTTTCAATGAAATTTAAGCTATATTTCTTTTAGTTTTATGATTAAGTTAGAAATGCTTTTACAGAATTGGTTTAACTTCGAAATTTCTATAAATGACTGAATATTTTTCCCAACAACATGCACTTGGATAATCTTACTACTTAAAGCTATTGTAATGTTTCCAAGCAACCCCCACTTATAACTTTTCACGAGTACTTCTCCGCTGATACAAATGCTGCAAGCGAGGAAAACCGGGAAATTCCAAAACGTCCACTAATCAGACATGCAAATAGCTACACCCATTTTCCATTGTACAATAGTGACCGGGAGTTAGAAACATAATATTCTAAAGATCTTTGTCCTATTACTGTGTCTTATTACTAGTACTAGCCTACGGCGAACCCAATGTTATTAAAGTGATTTTATTGTTATGTTATATTCAGTTATAACGATATATTTTCTGTTACGTATTTTTGCCGATGAAAGCGTCTTAATCACAGATAACCAACTCATCATTTTTAACGACTGTCAATTGACTAAGTCGACACGTAACCTAGCCCTCCTTTTCTAATTACGGTACAATGGACGAAGAAACATGGAAGCTATAAAGCATTTGACATACGCAGACTAAAGGGACGGTATTCGGAATGGTCTCACGTATAGAATTTCTTATTTTTCATTAGAATGGAATTTTTCTGCACTAAATTATCATTGCTTAAAATTATTTTACAATTTATATAAGAAATAATTGAATTAGCAGTATTTATTTCATTTATTAACAACTATTATCTTTTAACGTTTAGCAATAAAAAGTATTCTGGAATTGGCGATTACCTAAGAGAAAGCCAGCGTTGATGCCATTGAGATGTTCTCTATTTTTGCATCCCGAATTTATTTGCTACATTGATTGTGTTCTCCCAATGTTTTTTTTTATATCGCTATAAAGTGATGCTAAATCCTCTGAACAGCACTTATAAGGTATGTTTCCTCGCAAGAACTTGAGTAACGAAAGAAATCGACGCCCGAGGCGTTTCATCCATTGCAACCCTGCAGGAATCCTATAGATGTTGTTAAAAATCACTTATTTAGTAATGAAAGGCAGATATTTTGCTAACCTTCTTTATAGCATATTTCGAGATTTGTATAGAATTCCTGGAAAAGTAAATAGTACCTAGCATTTCGAAGGACATAAGATTAGATAAAGTTTAAAACCTGCACAATACTGTGCTTTGGTATAAAACTATATTTTATACGAGTATTGTAAGCTGATAACTTGACCTGAAGGTTGATTGTTTCAGTGAGTCTGTTCAATTATTATTTCACGTATATATAAAAGTTAAGTTTCTTTGAATACTCCTGAATTACTAACGAATAGTGTTTTTTCTGCTAGTGTTTATTCCAAATCGGCAAACCCGATGAAATGTAACAAAAAATAACAATTATTCTTCGCGGCATCTAATGGCGGAAATGTAACTTTCAACGGATTTTTAAGTATCGCTTTTCCGTTTCATTGCGCTTGATTACGCTTGATCAATTTCACAAAGTAATGAATTCCACTTACAATATTTAAAATGAAACATGAAAAACATCATAAATTGTGACGCGTAAATGACATGAATTGTTAATGCGCAGATTATATGAAAATCATAATGTTTTTCATATAATCTTCACGTTAACAATTACAACGTTACTTTCCTTTAGTGTTTACAATTTAGAATATTTTGCGCACAGGAATGGAATAAGGAAATGTTACGCATCATAACATTATATTCAAAAACAATTTTTCGTAATAATGATCCAATTTGAGATTCGAAAAAGAAACAGATGTTGCAAAAACATTGAAGTCTCACAAAGTGTAACTTAATTTAACGATACATTTCAACATGCATCAAATAATTTTATTATTTTTAAGCAAGAATCTCACATTTCACATCTAATGACGACATAACAATTTTCAATCATCTTCTGTTGTTCCAAATAAGATAAAGTAGTTATCAAATAATGTTTTTAATCAAGTCCTGCAGAAGTAAAACGACCTGAACAACCTTATAAATACAAGAACTCATTCGTGAATTTATTTAGCTCGGGGGAAGGATTAGTCATTTCTAACACTTTCTATCGTAAAAATATTTTATTCAACCGTATCACAATCATTTATTCTGTTAGAATACTCAAAAAGCAATTCAAAAGATTGAATTGATTTGGGGGGATAAACATATATTTTTGAATAAAATCTTTTTTGTTTGTAAATATCAAATGTTTGAAATTAATTTAAGACATTCATAAAATTAATATCACGTTATCGTTTGAATGTGTTAAAAACACCCAGAAACTATTTTACGATATTGATATATTTCGTTAAGATTAGGAGTATTTTCTCAGTAATAAAAATAAACATATTGTTTTATAGAGAGGATATTTCGTTTAACTAGAAATGCTATGATGTGTAAAGATATTGTTGCATTCTGCTGATTTCACGGATTTGGAATTAGTTCCATCGGATAATAAACAAACAATTAATTTATCAAAATATCGGAAAGCATGGAGGAACTCCAAAACACTTTTCTACGCTTCGCTAAAGTCTAACAAATTTACTAAAACCATTAGCATTTATTAGCTTTCAGACTGCACCAGTAACCTCATCTACTCGTTAAAGCCCGTACTGTGTAGTTTCCAAGATCTGAAGTAATATGATCTCTAGAAGGCAAGTGTGCTTTTGCCTACAAACACAATAGATTTTGCCTATTTACAAATGACTTTGAAAAGATCCTGAAACATGTGTCGGAGATGTTTTTAGAAATGTACGCACTGTATCACTAATTTTGTATCAAAATATCGCCATATAGGTGATTTTGAGACAAATTTCACAAATCGAATATTTGAAACAAAAATCTTGCTTAGAATCTGAAAAAACGATTCAACATTTCAAATCTATGTGAACTGAAATCTCATTTATTTTATACTGTAATATGATGAATGGAGGAATAGCTTGTTTGTATATCAGTTTGCAATACGTTTCAGGTATTTTAATTAATCCGAATGAAAATTATTAAAGCAGTCAAATGATCCCTAATTTTTAATTACGGTCGTCGCGAAATTAATATATTGACTTGCCTTCCTACTTACCAAGCCATACCACACTGTCTCAAGGACATTATAGCCTTCGAAATTATAAACGTGCACAAGGTCCTCTTAGCATGACGGTTCTTCAAATTGGTCATGTATTAAACTTAATACCTCCAAGTTCGAACAGTTATTCAGAGAATGTAAAATAAAAAAAATTATAATAGGTATTAAACAGCCACTAATAAGAAGCAGAGTTCTCTGCATTATCTTATATATGGAATGAAGAAAATTAATAAATAATGTTTGGTTTTATAATTAATAAATAAGTAATGGTGTTACATGTGTTCACAAAGTGAAACACGCGTGACAATTTAAAGATAAGCAGCTTGTTTTCAGTTCAATAGTTTGTGAGTTCAATTCTCATTTCGGTCGTAGAGGTTTATTGTGGTTTGAATATGTCACAGATGTTCTTCAAACCATAAATTTCGATCAAATTAGCACTCTTTTGCAGAGTTGCCATGAGATGGTAAACAAACCAACCCAACATGCATATCCGGGAATTGGGCTTTCGAATATTTTTAAAATCCATTTTTTCAGATATATTTCAAATACATCGCTTAAGGGTAAAATAAAGAAATTACGGAAATAAAAAAAATATTCAGAAATAACTATTTTAAAAATTTTATTATAAAGCTGTAAGTAATTTCTGGACTACTGACACAAACCATTTAAATCTGATACTCCCTTTCTACAAAGGACCTAACTTGTTACTTCCAATAAACGCATTTATATACAGGAAGAAATGTAATTTTGGTTTATTATTCAAAAGTGGTTAGTATCAAACCGGGAACCCCTCATTTCAAAAGAACCTGCTCACAGCATTAGGCAGGCTTCATTAAAGCCATAAAAGTCTTAAAAATAATAAATAAAAATAAAAAGAACTGTAAATTCAAACAATATAATATCTAACAATTAACAAGTTAATCCAAGGAAGGGTGACATTGATATTTGACAAGATTTTTTTTCCCACCCAAAATATCAAAACATTTGATTTTCAGAAATTGCAAAATTTAAATTCTTATTAAGAAAACTTTTCCATTATCATTATAATCATAGTTTGTATTTTAAGAGTTTCTAAGCGTTGGTTGCATCCTGAGAATTCAAGTAATTTTAAAGTCGGAAAATAACTTATGAAATGACGTTAGTATAAATCCTCTAATTAACAATAATTAACTCATAAAACACATTTGATGCTCACATATTGAACAACTTAGTGAATAGAGGATTCGAATTTATTTGCTAGAAATTTTTTTATTTATGATAATTTTTTAACGACATAAAAAATATCAGTAAGAATTCTCATGGTACCACAAAATTCAAAATGATTTCTTAAAAATTATTGCGAATACCAACAAAATAAAGGCAAAAATGAAAGTAATTCTTTTTTGAAGCGTTCCTTTCACCTTTGATTTCAGCAGCATTCCTCAGTCTCATATCCCATTTTCTCAAGGATTAAAGCGATTAATTATCGTCTGAAAAAGAAAAAAATGTAAACAAATAAAAAGAGTTTAGAACAAGAAACAACAGAACGCTTCATACATACAAAAAGTGTACGAAAAAGAAAGATAAAATACATAAACAAACAAACATGTGGAAAGTTGATATCTAAGGAAGAGGTCATTTTGTCTCTTGACCCATTTGTGCGGCTGCGTTTTTGAAATGCAATCCCCACCAAACCAAGGCCACTGACAATTGGAGGTAAACCGGTTAGAGCTGAACTGAGAGAAAGAGGTGAGTTCACATGACAGTATGGCTTCAGGGCACTATTTGGAAACGGAAAGTTCTTGAATTTTTAAGATGAAATACCATGCTGTTGCAGAAAATTTTTGTCAATTAGAAACGAACGTAAATTCGGAAGAGGTGATTTCTCCGCCAGAATGTTTTAAATATGTGTAACGTTGAAAACATCGTAATGACTGTTATATACTGAAATGCATGTATATTAAAACTTACATCTGACAAATAGATTAAAAAATATGCTTAAACTTAAAAGAATATAAAAATAATAGACATTGATATTAAAAATATTGTTAGGAACGTGTGCCTCATTGATGAAAAGGGTGCCATATTTTCAATATTGAAAATGAGGCACACATTTCTACTGGAAGCGAGTCCCGTTGGTAAAGTATGAATGAGAAAAAAATACTAGTAAAAAATAAATAAAAATACGAAACCGCAAATCATGTACAAGTTGGCAGATGGAAGTTAGTTGTATAGCCTTTAGTCACATATCTTGTAGTTTCGACTTTACCATCGGTCATGGTTGCTTGTAGTGATTCAAAACTACTTTATATTTGAGGCCCCATTCTTTTTATCACTCGTATTCAAAAGTAATCCCAAAACGACAAAAATCCAAGTTAAACCATTTGTTTTCAAGTTAGAAATATCACCATATTTGCTATTTTGATCTTTGGGATGTATACAAATATGGAATATTCTAGTGAAAATAACAATACATGTTAACTATCATTAAAACAATAATGATCAATTTTCGTGCTTTTTTTTCTTCCGAAACGATCAAGTTTAAAACTGAAATTGCAATAAAAATGTAACTCGAAATCGCACACTAAAGTATAATAAATTTTTACATTGAGCAAATGCAGACAGTCCCCGCATATTTATATTTCACAGTTGTTTAAAAAAAATACGGAATTTATACTGTTACCATTATGACTGAAAGCAATTAGGATTCCTTCTTTAACGATAGAAATATGTAAAATGTACTATTATATTTAATGACTTTCATTTTCTCGACATTTCTTTATTTGCTGTAGTTCTTATTAACTAGTAAAATGTTTAATTTTTTTATAAAAGGGCTTAAAAATATCTACAAAATATACTTTGGATAATATTGAAATTATGGTCAAATCTGTTTCTTATTATTTAAGAGTAATTGCAATTTCTTGACGTAAATAAAAGATTTTTCTCAACCTATAAAATATTCTGTTTCAATCTAGGGAAAGGAATAGACTTTTTAACACTACATAGTGTGCAACTTCGAAAGCTTTTACAAGGTACTTTAATATTCGCCGGGTATTGCCTTCCAGGAAGACTTTTCATAGATAATGCGTCATATTTACCAGTATCAAAGCAAGAAATCGTGATTATATTCAAATGGAAGATCGGGATTACTCTCAAATTATTCTACTGTGGCTGGAATAGAACCTGGAACTTTCCATTCCTAAAAACATGATTTTCTCTGACTCCTGATAATAAATAATTAAATAGCTTAAAACCTTTGTAAGATTTTTGAATACCCTTCGCATTATCTTTTGGAGGATGCTCAAAATGCAGATGCATTCATGCATCGCAAGAGGGAAACTATGAAAACTCCCGAGCACTCACTCCATATGTATGCAGAAAGCAAAAACGCTACATTCACCTCCTGTTGTTCATCTTCTTTTCTCGAAGCTTTTATTTCTCGTATTTCTACTGCAGCTGAGATCAAACCAGAAAACTTTTATACTGTGTGTGAAGAAAGTGATGCTACCAATGCTATTACGATAATTGCATGATGATCCTAAGCAATTATCGTGATACTGCAATTCGACCCTCAGTTAAAACTATAATTCATACATAATTGTTGAGTTTCAATTGTTCAATCATGTCACTTTCTAGCTACGCCCTAATGCATAATGTCCTAGAAGTCTTCCTAATTATCCTAGAGGAAATAAAATTTTCATGCGTACAGTCATTAACAACTCATATAGTATTTTTAGTTTCACAGTTTGTGTTCCCCTTAACAATTTTATTTAGATTTTCCCACTTTTCTGTTTTTCATAGTTTTGTTGCAATGTTGTATTTGTGATATAGTTACCAAATAATAAATAAATAATTAAGTAAAAAACACAGAAGATAATAACATGACTGAAAACATAAATTTATTCAAGAAAAGTAGATAAGTATATGTTTGACAACAGTTAGGTGAATATTCCATTAATTATTTATTTGTTTACAATTTTGAAATTCGGAATCCAGCCAATCAAATAAAAGTGAATTGCTTTTTTGGAAGAGGCTTAACACCTGCATTTTCCTGAAATGCTTCGAACATGAAATGAATAATTAATGACTTTGAATTTCTTATACGTTTGTCTATAAAATAAGCTGTCTGCATAAAAGAAGAAAAATTTTAACCTTTTAAAATGGAAACTGATAAACACCTTTAGGGGAATATTTTTTTTAATAATTTATTGTATTTAATCCTCTGAAAAGTAAATTTCGAACACTTGCAAGTAAAATTCTGAATCCTATTTCACATACATATGGCAATGTATCTATATGCGTATAGCTACGTAAAATACATAGCGAAAATATTTTGGCTAATTTATATAAGTCTAAAATTATGTGTAGTTAATAAATCATTATTTTTCTCGCTCTTTCAAATTAAAAATACATTTTCTATAGCATATCAAACAATTAATAATAATTATATTAATTCACCAAAAAAATGTAAAAATTATACTCACATTTGGTACACAAAGAAAAAAGATAATTAGCGTTCCATTTATTTTCTTTTAAATTTTGTAGGGAGTGACGGGAACTGGTAGGTGGAAAATGCCATTTCCGTGTCCGGAACGTCGATATTTGACATCTTCGAAAAACATCATGTAGAGGACTATAAGCGCTTTACTTTCGTAGCATCTGTTGATAAATCATAGTAATATCTTCAATCAGTATAGAAATCAACTTAGTCAACTGACCATGATGAGAAAGTGATTGGCTAGATTGAGAAATATCATGCGTCAGTTAGAGGTTTGGTTGTTCCATAACGTTTCCGAATGCCTATTTCTGCAAACCAAAGCTCAAAACACAAACCCATCATCTCATTATTTTAAAACATGGTCCAGTGACGAGATGATACCAGACTTGGCATCTTCCTTACATCAATTGTAGGGTATTGGACATAAAGGAACTTTAAAGTGCCAGGCATAAACTATATGACACATTCCAATCATAAAAACACGACACCTTCTCCTACCAGTCCATAACATCCAACAGACTTAAGATAATATTTTGAAGTCAAGAATACCAAGAATGTTATGAATAAATGTATTATCATTTAAATGGAGTTGTGGTCAAGTGAGGAAAGTCGTTGCTTTCGTTTCGGTCTGTAGCGGTCATTTTTGAGAGGTTATGTCCAAGATCGTAGAATCTAGCGTTCCATCGGTGGTGTGAAATCTCAGTGAGGAGATTGTTTTGTTCGTCACATTAATTTCAAGTTTGAGATCGAGATCTAATTTGATCAGGACCCAATGGATTTAGATAGAGTTCCGGTGGCTCAGTAACTTCACGCTGCTTCCCGTTAAGATCAAGAAAGTGAAACATCATTTGCCGAGGGCAGTGATTTTGAAAGTGATCGCATTCACCGGGATGCTGGAGCTCCGTGGGTTGGAAATGTGTCCACGTCAATCTCTGGCGTCCTTCCGTTGGTGTGATGTGAAGAGTAGGGAGCCAACTCAGGTGTGACCTGACTGTGGTTCAACATTGCGGAGCACTTGATAATGGCCGAGCATTCCTAACCGTCAACCTCAAGGTACAATTCGAGGCTCGCAATAACCACCGTTGTGTATATATAGACATAGATTACAAGCTGCTAACTGATGTGTACCCTTATTATTTAACCATGGGCAAAAATTATTAGGCTGCTTGTACTTTGAGGCTTTGGTTTATAGAAATAAAATTCCAGAATTGTGACGCAATAATAAAATAAGTAAATTTTCTATTGCATTTGATTAATTTTGTGGTATCTTATCTCTGATGTCAATATTATCACTTAATATAGATAAAATTTATGAACTAGTTTTATATATACACTACAGGCCATTAAAACTGCTATACCAAGAAGAAATGCAGATAACAAAATCATATTTATTGGACAAATATATTATACTAAAAATAACAAGTGATTAAATTTTCAAAAAATTTGGCTGGATAGATCCTGAGAAATCAGTACCCAGAACAACCACCTCTGGCAGTTATAACAGCAGTTATACGCCTGAGCATTGAGTCAAACAGAGATTGGATTGCATGTACAGGTACAGATGCCCATGCAGCTTCAACACGATGCCGCAGTTCATCAACCGTAGTGACTGGCGTTTGGTGCCGAGCCATTCACTCGGCAACCATTGACCAGACGTTTTCTATTGGTGAAAGATCTGGAGAACATGCTGGCCAGGGCAACAGCCGAACATGTTCCGTATCAAGGAAGGTCCGTACAATACCGGCAACATGCGGTCGGGCATTATCCTGCTGAAACGTAGGGTTTCGCAGGGCTCGAATAAAGGGTAGAGCCACGGGTCGTAACACACCAGAAATGTAACGTGCACTGTTCAAAGCACCGTCAATGCGAACAAGAGGTGACCGAGAGATGTATCCAATGGCACCCCATACCATCACGCCAGGTGATGAGCCATTATGACGCTGACGAATGCACGTTGCCAGTGTGCGTTCACCACGATGCCGCCAAATATGGATGCGACCATCATGATGCTGTACACAGAACCTGGATTCATCTGAAAAGATGACGTCTCGCCATTCGTGCGCCCAGGTTCATCGTTGATCACACCATTGAAGGCGCTCTTGTCTATGACGCAGCGTCAAGGGAAGCCGAAGCCATGGTCTCCGAGCTGAGAGTCCATGCTGCTGCAAACGTCGTCGAACTGTTCGTGCAGACATTTTTTGTCTTCCAAACGACCCCGTTTCTTGACTCACGGCTCGTGACGTGGTTGCACGATCCATTATGACCATGCGGATAATATGCCTGTCTTTTCGGCTGCTAGTGATAGATAGGTGGCCGTTGAGATCCCGCATGGCGTTCCGTATTACCGTCCTGCACCCATCGATTCCATATTCTGCTAACAGTCATTGGATCTCGACCGACGCGAGCAGCAATACTGCGATAAGATAAACCACAATCCCGGTAAGCTACAATTCGACCTTCATCAAAGTCAGAAACGTGCTGGTACGCATTTCTCATTCTTACACGAGGCATCACAACAACTTTTCACCAAGCAACAACGTTCAAATGCAATTTGTGTATGAGGAACTGGCTGAACAATTTCCTCGTTTAAACGCAATGTAGGTGTCGCTTCTGGCGCCTGCTTTGTCTGAATGCGCTGAAAAGCTAATCATTTGCATATCACAGCACCTTCTTCCTTTCGTATAAATTTCACGTCTGTAGCATATCGCCTTCTTGGTGTAGCAATTTTAATGGCCAGTAGTGTATATACTATGTTTATTAATTCGGTCACAGCAAAATATAGAGCAAAAATATGAAATATCGCTTTAATAAAACCTGTTGATTTGTTTTTACTTTTTTAAAATATTTTTCATGTATTTCAGCTCACATTTTTACTGGTTTTAAAATAATTTTTTTTAAATGGAAGATATATTTATTAATTTGAACAAATTATTTTTATTGTGGAGAACATAAAGAGATAGTTGCCATGTTGATCGTAAAGAACTGCAACAACCAATTTCAATCAGGAAACCGAGAATCTTATTTATTTAAAAAGAATTTACAAAAGAAAGGAAACGAGTAGTTTTTAGATTTGACAAATGTGGTTTTCCTTAATCGATTTCATTATCATATGAATCACTGGAAACCGCATTAAGCTAATATTTCTTTATTTTTGTTACCATGCTCGAATCAAAGGAAGTGGAAATCCTATTTTTAAATTTCCCTTTAAAGCTTTCCTTTTTATATTTATACTGTTCTAACTTTTCAATTGGTTAGTATTTTCTAAATGAGAGAGAAAAATACGAAGCTCATTAGTGTTGTCATAAATGTAAAGAATCTTTTTATGATATTGATATAGGTTGTAGTTTTGAAAGAAATTATCCATTAACTTGATTTCGTGTATATTAATTCATTCTTTTTTTTCTAAGAAAGAATAGTTTTGATTCATACATGTATCAAATAAAGAATAATTTTCATACAACAGAACCAGTGGTACCGATTTTTACTAAATTTGTTTGAAAATAAGTCTAACAAAGACTTCTTTAGTAAACTATCTAGCTTTAAACAGTTATGATTATGATGATTAAATTTTGTTAGTAAAAAGTGGAAGAATAAAAAGTTGATAATATTAGAAAAATAATAAAAACTGGAAAAATAATATGAAATTTAATTTATATTATATGAAATAATAAGAGAATAATTGATGGGTAAATATTGGAACCTCGGTGGCGTTTCGTGCTTGCCAACGCAAAGGGCTGAGGTTCTATCCTTGGGTTGGAAAGGTGATTTACACTTTCATCCTTTTAGTGGGTTGCTAAAAACAGAATAACAAGCATGCTTGGGAATTAAACACTGGGGGTTTCGCGTTAGGCTGACTTCCTAAGTCCTAGAGCTTCGCATTCCCGAGTCCTCGGTGGCGAAAACAGATATAGGTACTGTAAGCCTTGGTTCCGCGATGCCTCAGAGTTTAGTTTAGATAGATAAATATTAGATAATTTCTCCATTTTTTTTTTTTTCAGGAAGAGAGCTGGTAGCACTGTTCCTTCAATTTAAAGGTTCGTTGGTTCGACTCTGTATGTGTTTGTTGTGGTTCAAAATCCAATGTGAAACTTGATCCGAGTCTTAAAGTTTTTTGAGAACAGAGCTACAAACGGTAAAACTTGGTTAAAGGGTCCTTCATGTAAAAAACTCTTCACAGAGCTTCAAATCAAATTACTGTCTGCATTTAAATTGAATTTGTCACTTTCAGCACATGAGGGGTTATTCAAGCATAATATAAAATAGAATTTTAACCCCTACACAAATAAGCGCAACCAAATGCGGAATTGAACTCACATATTACTAAATTGAAAGCAAGAACACGTGCAATTATTTTCCCATCTTCACTTAACTCCAAGTAGTTTTTTTATTTTATTTTTTTTATTTATTTATTTATTTTTTTAAAGTAAGATTAAAATTTGAAGTATATTAAAAAAATGTTTTCACGGTTAAAGTTTGATCTTCAGAGTAATTAATATGAGTAGTGTATTCCAGCAGTGTTGCTTTACCTTGAGTTTTAACATCTTTCTTCATGGATCTTCTGTATAAAAGCTCAGATAAAGAAAATCCTCACCCTAAAGCAATTATCCTTGAATTAGGATGACTTTGTCCTTTGCCTGCTTCATTCGGAGATGTGAGAAGTGATTATCCTTCTTTAATAAATGTTTATAATTATTAATTTCCTATCTTAGCTTAAGAGAAATATTTTCTCGAGGAAATTATTTGGATTAATTTTCTAAAAGGTACTACTTAGATTTAATAGTTGTTATAACACTAGCACTTTCAAGCTTTTCTGAGCTTTCACCTTTTTAAAGGAAAGATTTTTTTGTTTTTGAATTCAGAAGATAAAAAGTTCAATACTTGATGCCACCGAAGACCATCGTTTGGAAGTGGACTGGATATGTTATGAGTTTCGTAGACTTTTTTACGATGCGTCGTAGAGGGAAACCGCTGTTTCAGATGTCGATGTGGCATAAAATTACTGTCCATTTGTTAGCGGCTTCAATTAACAGAAATAAGCAACAGTAAATTCTGCTGTACAACAAACTATAACAAACTATAAATCCATAGAATGCAACATAACATACTTCTTTTAAAGAAATGAACTATGGTATTAACGAATTTGATATTTGATCTGATCAAAAACTGTCATCTGAGAAGATCTATACAATTAGAAGTTTTATAGTTAAATTGTTTTTCTTTTGGTGTAACGTAGAAAGGAGAAAGAATGTCAGTTAAAGTGTCAGTATTGTTGTGCTTGACTATGGTTCAAGTTTATTAAGCGGTCCAGTATGTTCAGCGAACGATCTCATAAATTGAGCCACACAGTTAAGTTAGTAGAGATCTTTAGAAATAGGTCACCGGAAACGTATAATATAATTTAACCTAACCTAAATTTTGAAAACCCACTTTAAAGCGGTGTCAAAATGAATTTCGCTGCATTCGATTAAAATTATCACTATAAGTCAAGGGTAGATTCTTAGACCCATAGACAATAGAACTACTCTTATTGCAAACTTAACAAAACTAAAACAAAATGTAGAATAAACAATCTAATCCAGGCTAAACTAACTTCTAATTAGATTTCTATTATTCTCTCCAATTATAATGTGATAAAACGATAGAAAATATATATTTCTTAAATACATCTATTTTTTTAAAATTGAAAATGAGAAATATTCCAGTATTTATTTATAGACATGTTTTCAGCATAAGTTTGTAAAACTTGACATCATTTAATAATTGAAGATCATATAGATCCACAAGTGCTAATGATCACAACTGTTTCTACAAATAACATGTGTGCTACCGATTGTCAAAATTCAGTACTTTGTTAGAATTGCACAGAGAATTCAACTCTTTGCACCTGCTTCAACCAGAAAATTTAAAAATGTTTGTAAATAATAAAATATAAATAAAATAAATCAAATTTTTCCATTTTCCAGCTATAACTGGTTCGAACGTATTTGGCCTTCACACCGAACGATGCTTGAAGGTGTTTTCATGTTTGGCCCCATTTGAACTGATTTGGCTTTGAGATGAAAAAGGTTTTCAATTTTTATATTTACAATTTTAAAAGCAACTGGTTTTTCTGTAACTCGAAATATTTGATTATTACGATGTTATGTTCCCCTCTTGAAAATTAGTTTTAAATAAAGATCATTTCTAATAAAGATCATGAAAAAGTTGGAAATAGGATTACGATTATCTGAATTATTTATTCTTTTTAAAATTATTATGCTTGTCTAATTTTAAAAACAATTGAATTAAAAAATATTTTTTTGATATTTACTTCAGTGTTTTAGGAATATTATAAATATGTTTATTTGTTTTTTAATTTTAAAACGATAAAAATGATTGAATTGGCAATAAATTTCTAAAAGTAAATTATAAACTACACTTTGTTATGAATACAAATATACTTATAAAAATTTCTTACTGTATTTTTTGTATTCAATAAATCATTACAGTATGGTACAGTACTCTATTAGTTAAGAAGGATTATGAAGATTTCACATGTTATATTACTTTAAATAATTTAGCTTTATGAATATATAAAATGCTGGCATATTTGCTAAACAGAAGAATTCACTTGATTCATTTCTTTATGTTCTTGTTTTCCTTTTTTGTTGCCAAATATTTTAAAGCTTTTATATTAAAATATCGTTTGTGAAATTTTTGAAAATTAAAATCGTTAACATATTTTTATCAAATGATACACCTGAATTTGAACATTTTATTATAAATTTAAATTTTGTTTGTGCAGCTTATGTAAATAATTTTCATGCAGAGTTAAATGCAAAACTATAATCCAAACCTATAAACCTTTAAACAGATTTACATTTCTAGACTGAGATTACCTTAAAGAGAACTATATGTATTTTAAAAAAAAATGTAGATTATTCGACAGTATTAATTATTATAGTATTCGCTTTTGTGAAATATTTAGAAAAAAATTGTATTAAAAAAAATAACGCTATAACATTATACGGTCTATGAAACTGTGACCGAACTCAAAGACAATTAAAATTGTATGTTTAGTTACAATTTTAGAGAATTTTATTATGAAATCCAGCTGAATAAATTTTTTAATCAAGGCTTTAACAGTTTATATTTCTTAAATATTTAATAAAATTTAGTTCACAGAATAAATAATAAAAGTTAAGTCACGTTGAGCGCAAGAAGTTAATTTAGAAACTGAACAGATAAGTAAGTCATTGAAGTACTTTTCTGGTTGTCTATTTCTGTCCATCGAAACCACTAAATATTGAAAATCATTGCATATTTTTAAAGTATGATCAAATGATGATGTTGATAATAGAATTAGTGCCCTCCTCTCTACGCCTCTCGTATCACCATAGATAATATTGGACTAAAGCGTGTACTTTTCCTACTAGGGCATAAAACAGAACCACTAGAGTGTAAGAACATGAAACGGATACATTTGACATTATGTAGCGGATATCCTAAAATTTGAAAGATTTCCTACGATTCACTAAGATAATAAGCCATATTCTCACGTTGCTATGGAAACTCGAAAAATTTTAAAGCATTCATCTCAATAGATATAGGTGTGAAACAATTAAGCGAAACTTCCATTGTTAAGGAACAATTGTCAGAACGGAAAGCTTTGGGATTAAAACCTGTGGACACGCCTTTCAAATAGAGTGGGGCCTCGATGACCAGGTTGGTTAAGATGTCGTTCTCGTTATCGGAAGATACGAGTTCGAATCCCGACTTAACCGAAGATCCGATGTGTTCACTAAAGACGGCAGGAGTTCGTTAAATGATTCCTGGTCGCAATATCCTCTACGTGAAAGGATACCTCTAAAGGTGGTTAGGTTAATTATTGGGGATTCACAGAAATGCTTCTTCGCCTTCGGGCCAAAAGCGCTATTAAACGGTCTTCTGTATATATTGTTGCTCGGGGTCAGCCTGCAACATGTTTTCTGGATGTAGTAGCTTCAGTTTGATATTGATTTCAGTGAAGGTGGACCACACTGCGAGACACATTAAGACGCATAGCAGCATTAGCCTGTGACTATCTCTATTTTCCTACATTCCACCTACCGCCCGCCACCTTAATAAATGGGGGTAAACGACTTTTCTTAGACAAAGCGGGACTTCACTCACTATTGTCAATGAATCTGCTAACAAAAGTAGGCAATTAGTAAAAGCTGCATGCGAAATTATGAAATCCTGATGTTTGCTTATAATTTTTTTTCACTCATCTATTCTGTTCTATCAAAAATAATAGTAGCTAGATTTTTGTATAGATTTAAATAAATTCATTTTTATTATTTATATAAACTATACATTTTATTCTTAGTGTTTTTTATGGTAAGCTTTGGAAAATATTTTGCTCCTTAACTTTTTTGGAGGCCAGTATACAATATAATAGTTAAAAAAAGAACAAAAGTGAGAAACACTCGATGTACTGCCCAAAATTTATAGAAATTATAGTAGGAGTTAAGTTTGGAATCTAATTAGTCTAGCAGCGAATTTATGCAGCATTTTTTCACAGCATACTGGGCATTTATTGAGTCGTTTACTCTAAACTTATTTTATGCAAATTCTTTTCTATTATCTCGAATAGTGGAATCATTGATTAGATTTAAAAAAAATCATCAAACACTCTTTCGGGTTAATTAATAATTTTGAACAGTTTTTTAACACAATGGCCATGCCATTGTGTTAAAAAACTAAAATAAAGCTAAACGAATTTAAAAGTAATCTAAATGTCACAAAGCATTTTATACAACTTTCATTTTTTATTTTTAATGTTAATATTCATTGTCACGGCTTTAGTCTTAACTTAACAGTTCGATTCTCATATCGAGCACAAATGTTTGTAGTGATTCAATATCCACTTTAAACAGATGGTCACGGTCATATTAAGTTATGTAAAAAATAATAATCGTAGAATGACTAACTAATCATCACATCGATTGCATGTTTATCCCGACCGAAGCCAAAATTTCCATGTAATGCTAAACCATTGTTAAGTGCCGTTGTTGATGCCTAAGTTTACACCCTCCACTTTAAACTTTTATATAAATGACAGAAGACTTTATGAGAGCGCAGAATGCGTACAGAGAGCTCAACATGATATTTGTTTAGTAAAGTAGCAATACGAATCAGGTATTGAACCTGAAACCCTCCGGATAGGGAATGAGCTTTTTCCCAGAGCAGCCTCGCCTCCCTGTAGTAAGAATATTTTAACATACTTCAGAAGAATTTTAAAATTTGAATTGTGTCTATTTGATTGAGGGTTTTTATTTATTTGTAACACATGTGATCATGTGATAACGGTAAAACATGTGATGTACACTTCAGAAAAATAAATGAATACTCCAAATTATCGCATGAAAAGTTAATTAGATAATTTTGCTTTTATAAAAATCTGCCTTTGTGGCCTTTGTAAACTCTCTCAAAAAAGCACTTTGTTGGGAAGAAAATGTCATCTAATATATAACCATATTTATAATTTTTTTTTAAATATTTTAATTTTAATCAATAGAACATTATTAAATTAATAAACAGAAATAATATTAATACAAAATAATTTATTACGTTTCTTAATCAACAAATCACTTATTAATAATAATTTAATGTAATAGCAAATTCTAATTATAGTAATTATTTTAGTAAGTAAAGATGCTTTTATAATAAATGAAGGAATATATATAGTAAAAATTAAATAAATAAAAAAGTCTTTTAATGTAACATCCTTTTAGAGAATTTTATTCCTTGTTTAACAATTCATTAAGCAATTTGTACAGATTTTATTCCCAGTGAAGAATAATTATCATAAAAATGATTTGTAAAAACATAAAAATTAACTTCGAGAAATTGATAAAAAAGGTTTCCATAGGAAGATATCGTACATTTTTTTTTAAATTTTGGATTGTTGGCAATTTGTGTTCACATTATAAAGGAACTGAGTTGTAAACCTTGAAAATAATGCTGCGCTGGACCTGGCGACGCAACAAATTTCACAACCAATCGGTGAAGAAGGAGGGGAAACAACTGGAATGTGTTGTGTTTACTTTTTCGTGAAACGGAGGGGATCACAACAAAGAGTCTAGAGATTCGAACGGAGCCCCATTTTGGATAAAAATTATGAAATTCGAAACGCTCTGCATCGTATAGCAGATTTTAATCAAGAATCACTATAAGAGTAAGTACAAATTGTGTGATTAAATATATTTGAAACAACAATATGAAAATCGATACAATCGTCGTCTTTTAAGTTTCGAATTCATGGCTTTGTTTTTGACAAGTCCATTACGTCATGTGATGATTATTTTTATTAATTTTATTGGCTTGAATCTCGTGCTTATTCGCTCATAATAAAAAAAAAAAGCGTGATTGAGCAGCTGTTTTATTGCGATGTCCATCGAAAATCTTTATTCTAACTGGTAAAGTCAACGATCGTAAAACCAGTTTAAAAAATTTAACTATGAATGGCTGTTGTATTCGATGATTTATGACGATTTTTCATATTAGTTCGAATAAAAAACGCATAATTAAGAAAGTTTTTTATTAAGAAAAATCACTTGTGTGAGTATTAAAAATATTATATTAGTATAAGTTTATTTTGTATTTGTTTACTATGTTCACCAACTCATTCTTATATATTTTATTGATGAATAGTTTCACACATTGATTGATAATTATCTTATTTTAAACTTTAATCACGCAATTATATTATTTAATAAATTTATTACCATAATTTATTTTAACTAATTTATTTACCATAATTTATTTTAACACAACATTAAAAATGAATCACTTAATGAAGAAAACTGAATTTTCTACAAATTTTAGAATATACAGCAACACAATTTTCTTATTACAGCAGCGAAATAATTTTTATGGTCTTAGAATTGATTGATAATTAACTCCTACGATAGAAAAAACTAGTTTTTATCCCATGAACTTTATTCTAATAACCTATTTACATCCATGTGCTTTACATTCAAAATCTTTTCTTCAGCAGTTATTTCCCTATTATGTATGTGGTTTTTATAAACATAATTAATAAAATTATAGTTGAACTATTATTATGGAAATTTAATATTATTCATGTAATTTGTTTAATATAGGAGTTTAATTAATGAAATTAAATAAAATTAATTTTTTTAACTTATTTTCTTCAGATCATATGTATTTTTAAATAGAATTTAAATACACGTGTATTATAAGATTAAATTATAATATTTGTATAGTGATTTCATTTGAAATTGTTATTTTGTGTGAGTTTTCTAGTAACTTATTTTTTCATGTTAAATTGAAATTGCTTTCCATAACTCACATGATGTTTTCTGGTCTTCAATTATAAATTTTATTATTACAATTTGTTTTGCTCATTTCATTCAGTTATAAATATATATTGATACATGGATCTTAGTCCTTAAAATTATGATAAATGAGTATTTAAGTTTTGAATGTGGAAAAGTACATTTTTGAATAATGAAGTGCTTAATCAAATATTTTATTATTTAGTTTTAAAGCATAAAACTATTGCATATATTTTTATTGCATTCATTATCTGCTAATTTTTATAAATGTATGTTGTTGATTATTGAATCTCAATTTAGTTGCATGCAAATTATTGAGATTATGATGCAAAAATTATTATATTAGTCTACTGATATAAAGCTCTTATAAGTTTAAGGGAAAACAAAGTAATAAATTTATAATATATAATTGAAAAATTATTATATCCTTTAATAATATAACTGCAAAAAAATAAATGAATAAAAAAAAAAATAAAAAGAAACATTGTTGAAAAATACAAACATAGTATGTAAAAAACATTACATAGTATGTAAGAAATATTTTTGATCTTTTCTATCTAAGTTAGTTAAGTTTTCATTCACTTTAGCTAATTTTATACTTTAATAGTTTCAAAGCAATTCATTTTTTGTATAGGTTTGGAAGGGTTAAAGAAAATTTTTTATTTTCTGTCCAACTCTTCATTATTTTAGTATAAGTTTACATTTAATATTTGGTCTCAAGTTAATACTAAATATAAAGTATGCTACTTCTAGTTTGAATGTACCTAGCCTGCTGTTAAGAGAAGAGTTGCAAATTTTTAAAAATAGTTATGTTAATAAAAATTCTTTATTCAATTCTTTTTTATGAATTAATTAAGTTATTATTTATATTATTTATTATTTATTAAAGTATAAAATTAAGATAAAGTAACTTAAAAAAAATTGGAAATTTTTATAATCAGTTCAATGGAAATTAAATTTATTACAGGGAATGATATTATTCTTTTTTTGTGTGGTTTTTATACAAAAATAATTTTAAAGTTTTCTTACTATTAAACTTAAACTTGATTTATGAAAAATGTCCTAATATAAATAAAATTTCCTAATATAAATAAAATAACATAAACTTATTTTTCTTTAATAAAAATCTTTATAAAACTTACAAAATTTTCCTACATTTATTTTTGACTGAATTGTAAAATTATTACTGAAATCTAAAAATTCATTATAAAATAAGTTGTAAGTGACATTAGTGCATTTAAAAAAATTTTTACAGTGAAATTTTTTTGATGGAGGAATCATCTTTGATGCATGCTCTCATGTAATGCATATAGATTTATAAAAAATGCAAAATCTTTATCTTTTGGAATAGCTACTTAAATTTCTGAAAAACGTACTGTCAAATGAAAAGAAAATTTTTTTTAAGAATCATTTAAATTATAATAGTAAAAGAGGAGATGTAAAAAAATTAGAAATTTTAGTAAATACATGGTATATTATTTAGTACATTAGAAATAATAAATTTATATAGAAGTGTTATTAATATTTAAACATTATTAATAAAATTATAAAGTAATTATAGTAATTCAATTTGTGAAAGAAAAATGTTTAAAGCTATTCTCTCTCCCCTTATATATTACATATGCCAAGAAGTTTAATTAATTTAATCAAATTAAAACTTTTGAAAAAAATGATCAGGATATTAGATATATACTGCTTTTAGTTTGGAATAATAAGTATGCTACAACCAAAAATCATTGAGTATGCTGAGGGCAATTCATATTAAAATTCTTCATATTGATCATCATCATTATTTATTTGCTTTAATTTAAATACAATAATCTCTGGAATTAATACCTTGGAAATGATAATATTGGGATCAACTGATCCATAATTGTCAATTTTTCTCTACTCATTTTCAAAATTTTGAAGTTACCTATTATTGTTGTTTTTTTCTGTTATTTCCCTCCATTGAGAAATGTGCAATTCAATCTTATGAAAGGAATTTTTGAAAAAGGATTTGCTGAGTCAATAGAATTTTATGAGTCACAAAAATATTGTTCTCTATAATTGGTTTGCTTGTTAAAAACAAGTTATGTTCCCATAGTGTATTAACATTGTAGTAACCAAATATTTTTGATTTCTTTGTTAAATCTTAATTCTCACTAAAACTGGGTGTGTTATGACCAAATTATATGGTATTTAATAATTTTGTTCTGAACATATGTATGGATGTTCATTTCGATAAAAAAAATTTGATCTATACAGTGAGTATATTATGTTCATTATAGGAATGTCTTAGTTATGAAATACAGCCCTATATTTTTTTGATCATTATGATTGTACTCTTTCAAATAATTTTTTTGGTCTCTGCTTGCAAATTTTCACAATGAGAGAATTCTAATAGCATTTATGGATCATAAATAGTTTTTCTATTGTATTGGGAATTGTCAGTCTTTGTTTTCATTTTGAATAAACATTTTAATAATGATTCAAGCATAGTAAAACTATCAAGTTTTTACTTGGAAATTGTTTAAATTATAATTTCTTTCTCTTACTGAGTGCTAATTTTGGAAACATTCAAACAAATATTTTTTTTATTTCTATTGTTAGTTCAAGTAAAAATTTCTCAATGTTTCCTCTAGAGGAATCAAGTTTTTTCTTCAAAAAACAAATGTACTGACTTTTTAAAATTATACATTATCATGTATTTCTGATGTATTATGTATAATATCATTAGTGACTTAAAATGAAATAAATTTGGAGAGTAAGTCTCCCAAAATTTATCGTTACATAGAATAATGAATATAGAATACTGTACAAATGATAATAGAATACTGTACAAATTTAATTTAATTTAACAATAATTTTAATTTAGGATAAATTTCAAATGTATCATTTTTTTTACGTTTGATTATTTTATATTATTTTCCTTTAATTTTTCATTGAGCATCTGACTTTTTATTATTGATTTTCAGAACAACTCCAATTTTTTTAAAATTTTTATCAATAAAGTTTATATATTTGTATCCAACTTTTAATACTGATAAATTTTACTAACTATAGTCAGATTAAATTACTTCTACTTGTAAGAATAAATAACTTTAACCATTTTCTTCCTATGAAAGGTTTTGTTGTTGTTTAGAATATGAAATTTTAATAAAAAGTTATTTTCTAAACTTTCTTCTGTATTATTATGTGTATTTTTCATTGTGTTTTCATTTAGTGCATGTAATGTTCAAAAGTAGTTGAATACATTCATGCATGTTTTAATTACTTTTAAAGTTAATTCTTATTATAAATTTATTATACTTTCTAATTTTTGTCAGTTTTATGGCGAAAATAAAAAATATTGTGTTAATTGATTTTGTTTAAAGCTAGTACAGTTATACCTTTAGTTACTTAATATTTTTTTTAAGTACTGGTGCCATACATAAGTTATTTCATTGAAATTAATTCTTTCTAAATTATTTAGGCCGATTATTTTATCATTTTCAAAATTTTATTTTCAGTCTCTATAATGGCAGAGGCTAGAATTGCAGTTGCAGAGCCTCGAGTAAATACTATAGAGGAGATTACAACTCCTGATTCATGGAAAGAAGTTCTTAAAAATTTCAGAAGTACCACAACAAAGCGATATTATAAAGTGAGGTGAGTAATTTATTAAAATGGTTTTTCCTCTTTGAATTTTAAAATCTATTCAAGCATCATGTGCATAAATAGTTTAGATTTTTAGAAAAATTAAATTTAAATAATATTTGTGTAATATATTTGTTCCTCATATGATTCTTTTTATTCTTAATAAAAATAAACTTCATATTTTAAATTAAAGTACCATCCAGAATTATTAATTTTGTGACAGCTAGTTAGTTTATTATATTAAAGAATTCTTAATATTTGTTAATGCCATTCTAATAAATACTTTTAAATTTCATGAATATAATAATGAATTATATTATTTTATATAATACTATTGCTTCAGACTTTTTCAAAGCATATTTAATTATTGAACAGACATTAGAATAGTCTTTAATAAAGTGTGCTTTATTTTATTCTTAAAGTAATTAAAATATTATGAAGATAAATGTAATCGTGTAAAAGCTTTTATTTCCATTTTACCCTTTTAATATTTGAAGATTGTAAAAAATGTATCTTATTGGTATGGCATTATTAATTTAATTAAATATATTATACATTGTTAGCATTTAATAAAATTTGATTCAAATATATGTATATTTTTAATTCAATAATAATTTTATGTCATTGGTTCAAATGATTATTTATAAAATGTTTAAAAACAACCTTTAAAAATTATGTAAGTGAATTCATTTTATCAATATTTATGAAATTTCATTGATGCCACTTCCTGATATAATAAAAAACATAATTAACTTTTAAGTATAATTAAATCAATTTACTACCAATGTCTTAGTTCTTTATATATATTTAAATACATATATGTAATTTTGCTGTTGAAGTTATTGTCAAACATAATTTTTAAGTGAATACTTATATCTCCAAGTTATAAATATACTTCAAGGAAAAGTTAAAATATTTATATGGTTGTGCAGATGTGTTAATTAAGAATCAAATTGTCTGATTCTCTTCATCTTAAATACTAATCATACAATAAACATAAATCAATGTTTCTGATACAAATGAAACATTTGAACTCACTCATTGCTTCTTATTGAGCTGGAGAAGTTAAGGTGATTTGGAAGAAATTAAGCATAAGGTATATTTTTCCTCATGTACCCACATATTTATTAAAGGTAAAAATTGTTACATAATGTGCTGATTGAGAACTGTACATTAGTTGAGGAGCAAGGCTGTGATGATTTTTTTTTGAATATAAATTTCTTTAAAAAAATTAAATTGTGTATTATGCATTTATGTGTCTTTTCAAATTTTTTCGTTTAAATGAACGTTAAAAAATTTTTTAAAATGTGTTACATATTAAAAATTAATCCAAGATGTATTTGTTAATTCTGAGAAAACTTGTTAGCTAAGCAACTATTACAGTGTATCTGTTTGGAAAAATTTAGTGTTAAAAGTAGTCAGATATTTCAATAATAGGCTAATTGGACTATATAATCAAGTTATTCTTTAAAAATACCTTTATGTAATGTTTGATATATTCAATGTTATTGATCAATTTAATTCTTAAAAAATTTGATACATGCCCTGCATCTCAAATAATCAAATTAATTGGTAATTAAACCAAACAAGATTGTAAATTAAATTTTTTTTAGCAATTGATAAGTTAAAAAATATATTTTCTTCAATATGGGCAATAATTGAAACCTTATCACAATAGAAGTTTGACAGATTTCACTAAAATAATTTTAAGTAAAAAAGTTTTTTCTGGAGAGATAAACATGAAGTACTCCTTCTTGTCTATGTGATAATTTAGCATAGATATTTCCTATAAGAAAATCAAATGAATTATTATAAAATGTTCTATTTTCATTTTAAATTGGGTTACAATAGATTACTTGATTGTTCTCGAAAGAGCAAGGTCTTCAACTTAGGATTAATTCTGTGATTTAAATTCCTCTGTTTTTAATTGTCATTTATTAAATTCATATTGTTTTAATTTAGAAGATTAATAATTAATTGTAATAGTTTATTTTATCAATATATTCTTGATTTTTTAGTATTTTGAACTCAATTAAATTGTTGACTATCTTTATCTCGTCTAAAACAAAACTCTGTAGCAAGACAATTTATCGGGAATCCAAGTCCTACAGTGCTCATATCTGTTTTCTTGACTGAAAGCTCTGGAGTGCAAAACATATGTCCCAGTCAGGTTGTTAGCCTGATGCTGAACCCTGATGTTTAGTTCCCAAGCATGCTTGGTACTCAGTTTTATTGACCTACTGAAGAAATGAAAGGCTGAGTCGACCTTGCCCAGCCCAAGGATAGAACCTCAGATCTATGAATTAGGAGTGCAAAATTCTACCTTTATGCCACTGGGCTTCTTTTCTCCAAGTCATTTTTTTTTTTACAGTGACCCCAAGATAATTTTATTTAAGTTTTGAACTTTTTTTTTATATAATCTTCAAAATATATGTTCTGTTTATTTTATTTATTATGTATAATGTTATATAATGTTATTCTTGTTGTACAAAAATAATGGTAACAATATAATATTGTTTAGAATAATGAATTTTGTCTGCTCGTCTAATCAGAAGACAATACTGACTTTCTTGTTTCCAACTTATAATGCAGAATAATAACTTCTTATCTGTCTCTTTGTGGCATTATTAATTTCATAGGGCAACTTCAAAAGTTATTTAAAATGTAAAATTATTTCATATTTTTTCAATGTTTGCTTAAAATTTTAGTAATATTTTTTGGGAATGTTAAAAATATTATATGGTTCTTATTAAAAATGAAACTGATATTCTGTTATGATCATAATTATTCTTCAATGTTTAAGTTTATTTGGTTACAACATTATATAAGATCAATATTTGGTTACAACATTATATAAGATCATTATCAGATGCTTCTAATATAATATTGCAATCAAATATTTATCCTCAATATCATAAGTATTTAATTTGATATATTTACCATTATTTAATGTTACATTTAACATTATTTTGTTATAAAAATTACTTTTAAATATTTTTTCTAAATTTATTAGTAAAAATTTTCAATCTCTTAGGAATTCAATTTACAATGGAGTGTGGCCTGCATCCCTTTCAAACGTTAGATTGTCAATCATTTGCTGCCTTATATTAATGATTATAGAACCAAACATTACTTCATCTATAAATGTTTTGTTATGGAACATAGCTTCTTTCTTACATATTCCTAAAGGTAAGGATAGAAACTAAAACTTGTTAATTTATGTAATAAATTTATCTATATTACAAAGATTTGTTAATAATTACACAGTGTTGATGAAATGTTAATAATATTTATTTTTATTAAATATGTTTTCCCATGTGAAATTTAATTCTGTGGAATAGATGCTGTGTCAAAAAGTGTGAAATGCATATTATATTTTGAAAAAATTAAAAGTTGCTGAATTTTTTTTTCACATAACATGTAGTATTTTTCATGTTTTATAATTTAATCAATGCCATATTTGCTGTTTTTATCTTTGAAAGCGTGTCTAATAGTATTGGTATGTTAGCTTTTTGTAAAAACTCATTATTATTATTCTGGTGCAAATCTAAATTAATTTTAAAAAAAGAGGTATGAATTGTAAAAAAAAAAAAAAAAAAAAAAAAAAAAAAAAAAAAAAGATGGAACTATATAGTTAGCTATGGTGGTGTTATTAAATTTCATATTTAGAAAAAGTAACAATTTTATAAATTAATTTTGCTATTCATTTTACTTCGGAAATTTATGTATTAGGTTGGGGGAAAAGTAAATCCTTATTTTCATGTGAACTTTATGTAACTTGTTTCAGATTTGCTATGTGAAAAAGGTGTAAAGCTGTTTTAAGGCTGATCTTTAGGTCCTCAATGATGCTATGACTGCTAATATTTGGTCAACTTCGATCATTTGTGATACTTTATTGACATTTTTTATGATGCTGCACTCGTGCAAGGTACATCCTTAAAAACAAAAATACCTGGATGTAATTGATGGTATCAAAATGCATATGATTGTCTCTTACAGTATTGGAACCATAAGCACCATTCACAGTTTAAGCCATTTTGCTTATATATTCCCCTATGTCAAAGAAAAAGTGTAAAATGTGCTGAATTTTCTTTTAGTTGACTTCCATTTTTAACATCCTGTAACTCACAATTGAATAGACCTAATAAAAAACAGCAAACCAATTATCTTTAGGCAAAATGTTATCTTTCCAACAAACATAAATTTGAAGATGTTTGATCAATACCTTATGAGATATTGATTACAACAATCATCGATCAAAAAATAATAAATTTCTTTTTCCTTCACCTAATATAAACTTTTATAAATTGTTACGAAACATTTCCAATTTGTAAATAAATTAATTAAAAATTCTGCTATATATTTAATTCCCTCTTTGAATAATAAATAATTTTACTATTTTCAAATAATATTTTTTATTCTAAGAAAACAAAGAGTGAATATTAATTATTCATAGTTAATAATCGAATTAAGAAATATCTTCATGTAACATCATATGCTTAATAAAATATCACAGAAAGTTCACTCTGTTCACTATCACTGAAATATAATCCAAACGTCTCTAAATATTGAGAAAACAATGTTTTCATAACATTTGAAAAGTAAGGAATCAGACCAATATGAAGGATAGATCAACTTGGTGAATATCTAAAGCTGTTATTGGTTAGAGGCATGATCAAATCAGCTATTCATTGACATCAAATATATAAACATTGTATCAATATCTCCTTAAATTGATGATATATGTTGATTATTATTGATGCCATACTCACTAAAATGATTGTTCAAATATTTCAGATGATCAATACTGCTCTCCATCATTTGTAAAATTTGCAGTTTGTTATAAAATGAAAGAGAAACTGCACCATTTGGAAGTCACTTTATCTTTTTGATATACAAAATTTGAAAATCGGAAAGCAATTTTATTTGATCAGAATACTTTGGGAATTTATATTACTTGCTTGGGCTACAATACTTTGGCTTTCAAAAATGATTTTTCTAAAAGTACTATTTGCTCATTTTCACAGTGCAAAATTAATTCGAGAATTGTATTAATAGTTCTGTTTGACTCCTTTAGTATATGATATATTTTAGAAATTAGTGCTTGTTCTAAATTTTCTAAAGATATGGAGTCTCTAAAAAACAATTAATTTTAGAATAGTACCAAACATCAATGAAGTTATTGATTGAATGAAATATTGCAAAATGCAAGTGATTTAAGACGTTGATTTCTTATTAATATCAAAACTGTTTTATTGTAGTAACTTTAAAAAAGGAATAAAATAAGAGTGAAATGCATTTACCGTATTTTACCCCGTATAAGACGCACTTTTTCTCCCCAAAATCGGGGGGGAAAAGTGCCTGCGTCTTATACGGCAAATACAAAAGCCCACCATGGCAAGGAATACGAATAAAAGATTCTGTCTTTTCATAAGTTTGTTATTGATGCGAGGAAGAAGAATAACTTTGAAATGAGCCAGATTGGGAACATGGATGAAGTCCCGCAAACGTTTGATGTGCCATCTAACAGAACCGTAGATAACAAAGGAGCCAAAAGCATAGCCGTAAAAAGCTCAGGGCATGAGAAAACCCACTACTCGGTTGTGCTGTCCTGCTGTGCAGATGGTACCAAACTGCCGCAATTGTTGATCTTTAAAAGGAAAACATTCCCAAAAGAAACAATTCCACGGGGAGTCATCGTGCACGTTATACAGTTGATATAAAATATTTTACTACAGAATTTGGTTCATAATCTTTTTTTTCTAGATTTGCCTCCTTTAAAATTGGGTGCGTCTTATATACCGGTGCGTCTTATACGGCGAAAAATACGGTATTTTTATTATTTTACTGTACTATGCATTTTGTATTCTGGTTTTAAAGTTTTATCTGTCTCCTATTAATTAGGATTTTGTCTAATTAAATAAAGAAGGTTTAATTTATGCAATAATAGTTAATTAAAACTACTTGATGAATATAATTATTTTTAGAGTAAATGCTTAATAAAAGAATACATTTTTTTAAGTAAGCTAGACAAGAGTGAAGTATACTATGTTATAAAAACAAATTTTCATGTATGTTAAATAAAATGAGTACAGTAATAAATTACAGTACTTATTTTATACATTATTAAAATGTATAAAATGAGTACTGTAATTTATTTATTATTCTTAATTAAATATATCCATTGATTCTAATAATTTCAATTTCATAACAATTTATTGATATCTTATAAATATTGGTTTGTAACATGAATTGTTTCGTTTTAGGCTTACCTCGTACGTTACAAGCACTGGTAGTTTCCAGCATTGTTGGCATAGTGGGTTTTATTATTTTAATGATTTTGCGACAGAGCTTTCTTAGACTCCTTTTATCTTATAGAGGTTGGATGTGTAAGTATCACTGAAATGACAATGTATTTTTAAATTGCTAAAAAATCTTTTACTTGTTTCAAATTCAACGTGACTACACCATATTAAATTATACTATTTATAGTAAATACTTCATTAAAATAATAGAATTTTATGACTAAAACTATTTAATTTGTGTATAAATTTTCATTTATTTGTCAATATTACTGATCATTATCCTAGACTGACATCTAAATACCATGTGTTAATTTTTAAATTATGATTATTGGTAAAATAATGTGAAATGATGAACTTATTTATGCACTAATCTATAAACTTATAGAACTTCTATATTTTTAATCCTTTAAATATTAAAATTAATTTTATATTTTATGATGATTCATATATTTGAGAATTTTTTAAATAGGAATCTATTGATTGTTTACATTTTCTACAATAAAATTAATTTATAAGAAAGACAGAATTTCAAGAATTACATAAATGTCTTTTATTAAAAAAGTTATGTGTAATTATTCTCAGATAATGTATAGTGTAAATTTTTATGATATTAAAAAATATTTAAAATTTTGATATTTTTGGGTAAGTCAGCCTCATGCTTAAAGTTTTATCTATAGATGCACAAGCAATTTTTAAAAATTAATCAAAAGTATAAAATTATATTGCATAATATTCATTGAAAAATAAAATGGATTGACTATTTCATCATTCAAAATTATATGATAGTAAGAAGGTTGATAGTAAATGAAAAGAATTATCTTTTTTTTAGAATTGCTTTTTTTGTGGCACAATTATGGAAAAAATTGTATGAATTAATTCAGAGGATGATTTTTAAACTCTTTAATGAACACACTAGTAATACTCTAAGAATTATTAGTGTGTTCTGATTTAGCTGAGCATGCTGTGCAAAGAACAAATCAAAGTTGTAAAAGCCTTGGTATGTAGAAAAACTTCTAGTTAGAGTTAAAAAGAAGAGAGATGTTAGAGGGACGTTAGAAAAAAAATAATCAAGCTTATAAATTTGTGCAAAAAACTTTAAAAAAAATCAATTAAAGTATGATGATTTTGGAATGCTATTACTGAGTCATGTATTCCCTATGTGAAAGGATTACATAGAAACATTTTTCAATACATTTATTCTATTGTTAAGGAAATACTGCATGAAATAAGGAAGGATTTTTTAATTCTTGACCATAGTGTTATAATGACCATAATGTTGATAGTCTCCAACTATTAAACAGGGAAAAACTAAAAGAGATTGTGTGAAGGAACCAAAGGTGATGGAAGTCAATCATATTCTTCATCCAAGAGACCATAAAGCAAATATGTCTTATAAAGAATGTTCACAATAAGATTGTTCCTTTAAAAAAAAATTGAGAACTTCTTCATATGAATCAATATTGTTCTGATATTCATTATGATGATTTAATCACTACTTGCTATGTTTTATCAATATCATGATTTGGTTAGATGAGAATATATTATGTAATAGAGGAATAACAATAATTGAAGATGTTAATATTTGTGAAATTATGCTAACTGAAAAATATTGATTTTAAGTAAAAACAGCATTGGAAACTTGCTAATCCAGGATAAGCATAGCATATATAACTAAATGAAATCAGTTGTATGGATTTACTGATTATATTACTTAAAACTTATGATGAAAGTCTGGCCTAAAATGCATGTATTCCAATTAGAGAAGGAATAACAAAAACTAATGAAACTTTTATTGATTGATTTGTGCTTCTAAGAGAATAAAAGATTCTGTTTTTTTATTGTATTGATAAAGTTCTTATATAGTTTGTAATTTAAATTTTCTTGTTTTACAAAATTTGCTTATGTGTGTCATAAATAAAAATGTTTATACTAGAGAAATATTACAAGATTTTTTAAAAGTACAAAACATTTATTTATTTTCTTTTATAAATATTCATATAAGTTTACTTCAAAGTGAGTTAAATTATTTTACTTAAAAGCACTTTAAAGTTACCTTTGTTTTTAATGTCTAAAACTGTCAATTATTTCCATATATATATACCTGTTGTGATGTTCTTGATTATGAGTACATCATAATCAATATTCAATTGGAATTTAGTCATTATAGTCAATTCAATTTTAATTTTTTTTATCTGAGACATTTTATTGAAAAATTAATTTCCTAAACAAAACAGGTTCTGAATTTATAAAAAGAATTTTATTATGCCTTATATTTTGAGAAAAATTAAGAATTGGATTTGTTAATTACAGTACAGTTAACACGTGTCTAATAATATTATGGTTTAAAATAAGAATGAAAACGTTTCTCTTTTCCATTGTTTGGAAATTGATTATTAATATATTTTCTTAGATGAAAATCCAAGAAGTCATTCAATTGCTACAACCCTTTGGTGTGGAGCTGTCAAACTTCTCAGTGGTTACAAGCCATCATTGTATAGTTGCCAAAGATCATTGCCTAGATTGCCAGTTCCTCCTGTTAAGGACACTTTAAACAGGTTATATGAATCATTGAAGCCATTATGTAGTGAAGAAGAACTGAAGGAAATTCAACAGAAGGGCAAGGTTATTACTGTTTCTTTTTTAATAAGTCTTATGACTGATAAATTAATAAATGAATATTTAAAATAATTTAGGAATAATACTGAATTTCCTCAATTTTGAAATAAGTATTGTCTGTAGCACATTTATTATGTTTTTTTATTTTTTGGAAACTTTTATTTTTGCTTTTGTAAAATCTATATTCTTATAAAATTATCTTCATTTTATTGTATTTAATTCAACTTTTTATAAAATTTTCTTTAAATTATACAAATACTACATAAAATTTTGCCTTTTATTTAAAAAAATTTAAAAAATTTCTTGTAATCATAGTTATAAGCTAACTTTGAAAAATTTTAAAAAGTTATATTGAACAGAATAATGTAATTATATGATTTTGAATAATTGAAACAAAGCATTGAAATTATGTGATCTGCATTTCTTGTAAATTTTACATTGTAATCTACATTCGATATCTTAATGTATTGTGTATATTATGCTGTACTTGTATGTTATTGTGAAACTTGCTTATTGGGAAGTATTTTGCTGTATATGCATTTCTTGCCTTTAAAATATAATTTAATAATCTATTGAATAGGACTTATTAATACTTTCATGCAATTCAAATGTTTAACTTATGCCATTATGTTTTAATTTGAATTTTTTCTCCAATTTTAGTTTATTTAAATCAAGATAACTAAATTTATGATTTATCTGATGAAAGACAGAAATATTTTTTATCATATAATTAAGTTTGAGTTCAGTTTTTAAATTATAATATTGTATGTGACAGTTTAAATCTATTTTATTAATTAAGATATTATATCAATATACATAATTTTAAGACATGCATAATTTTACGATAAATAAAAATTTTGTGTATAATATGGTATAGTAAAATAAGCAAACATTTGCTTACAATGCATTGTTTTTTTAGTGTTTTATTTATTTATCTTTTTCATTTTATGTCCATAAAATAATGTTAGGGATTAAGTTATTTAATAATAATATAATCTTTTTTGCTCCTATGTAATATCTACTTTGTAAAATAAATTAATGTGAAATATAATGTAACAAATTAATTAGAATCCAAAATATAAATAATAATTTAATTTTATTTCTTTAGGTATTTTTTTCCATATTTAAATAAAACTTTTCACTTGTTCCCAAACTTTACTTTTTTTTTCTTTTAATTTATTAATACGAACAGATTACTTTCCTGTTTTTTATTTTTTATTTTCTTTTTTATTAATTTGTTGCACATACTCTGTGTAGAACATTGTAGACATTTTCAGAATAAAAAATTCTCTTTCTTTAATTTGATGAAGTAGTGATTTATGTAGTGAGTTTTTCCAACCAAAATAAATGTAATTCAAATTGGATTGTCTTGTAATCCTTGGTTGGAATCCTATTCTAGTATTATGTAATTAATATCTAGAATTAATGCTGTTTTCATTGGTTTCCTGTTTGTTGTACTTAAAAAAATACATTTTGTATATTAAATTGAAACTTAAAATTTGGCAATTTAATTTACTTTTGGATATTACTCTTTTCTGCCTTAAATTTCTCTAATTTTATTTATAGGAGTTTGAAAACACATTAGCTCATAAACTGCAGAACATTTTGCTTATTAAATCATGGTTTTGTCAAAACTATGTTAGTGATTGGTGGTTAGTATTATTTTTTATTTTTTCATTATGTTTTAATAATTTGGTAAAAGTTATAAAATATATATTAAATATTGATTCTATCAAAATTATGTTTGGTGGTCAATATAATTTTATATTGGTCACTTTTAAAAATAACATTTTCAGTATGTTTTCTTTATCATTTAGTTTATTTTTATCATATTATTTGTCATATTGATTTGTCGCAAATAGTGAAGGTAAGTTTTAACTGTAAAAAGTTTAATTTGTAATCTCTAATTTGAATGATATTTGTGTAGTTTTGACTTTTAGATTTGATTTTTAAACTTGTCAGTTCTTGCATCATAAATCTAGAATATGAATTATATACTTTAATAATAGTTTCCTTTTTATAGGGAAAAATATGCATATCTTATGAGCCGCAGTCCTCTTCCAAACAACAGTAATTATTACTGTTGTGATGAGTGTTATTGGATTCCAACAGATAAACCAGTTTCTCGGTGAATAAATTATTTTTATAACATACAATTAATATTACTTAATTATACTACTTTCTGTTTACTGAACTTTGGTTGTTAGGTTTACATATTAAATATTAACAGTAGAATCTGTTAATAGCTTTTTTTAAATATATATATAAAGCTTCCTTATTTTTATATTTCATACTTTTTGCACTTTTGTTTTTGTATTTTCAAACATTATTGTATTTAATAGTAATTAAGATACCTAATTAATAAATATATATTCAACAATTTTGTTTATTAATGAATTGTATATTCTATTTAAGTAGAATAAATTTTAATAATACTTTATGTAATCTAAGTTAATTACTTAGATTAAATAAAGTCAATTATGATTAAATTCTTATATAATATTAATATAATGAATTTATTATATTTATGTATTAGTGTCATAAAAAAAATTGGTAATTTAACAGAAAAATTCGTTTTTAGTACTACTCAGGTATGCAGTTTACCAGAATGCTTTAAAAAAGCAGTAGTACTATATTGAGTGGTTTACTATTGATAATAAGTGCTAGTTTCTTTATTTTACTTATCACAAAAGACTTTCCTTGTGTTATCTTCATGAATTTTGACATTAATTTAGTTGAAGTGAAATTTCACAATGACAGTTATTCTATAAATTATTTTAGTTCAACCGTTAATTTTATGCAAATAAAAGAATACAAGATATTTAAATATAATAAGAATCTGTGAACTTCAAATTTAACTGTAATTCAAAAAATTAATATGCATTTAATTAATAAATTTATTTAAATTATTAATAAATTATTATGTAAGTTATTTTAAAGTAAGTTATATTTTGTTATCTTCCACATGTAATTAGAATTAACTGTTGATGTATTTGCCTCAATGTTTAATCATCTTTATCAGTTAAGCAGAAAAATTTAAAAAAAGATGAATATGATTTGTATGTTTTTTAAAGTTTAGTCTTTATTACTTAAAATTTTGTGGTTATTATTATTATTTAATTTTTAAAGTTTCCCTTTTAAAAATCAAAATATTTAGACGTTTGCTTTGATATTTTATAAAGTTGATATTTAACAGAAGAAAAGTGAAGGAAATGGAAGTAAACGAAAACAAATAAAAATTCAATATCTAATCTAAGTAATAATTATGCTTATGAATCAATTGTTTGAAAAACTAATTTTGAAGAAAAATTTGAATTACAAATAATATAATTAACATATGCAGTTAATAATAATGGCATGCAGACTTTATATAATACAAAATGTTGTCATGGATAATTTTATCAGTTATATTATCAGCTTATAATTATTGAGTTAAATATTTTTATTAATTGCATAAAATTTGATGCAGATGTAATAATGTCTGAAACATCAGTTATTGTAGAATAAGAATTTTAAAAAAAATTGCTTTAATATCATTTTATTAGCAAAGAATAATTTATTTTAGTATTTACCCAATTAGAATAGGTAAATGATAAGTGCAACGATTTTTTTTTAATATTTAACAGCATTTGGTTTTAATGCTCATTTTGGATGGGCAATGTGATTCAGAATCGACTTTTAACCCTTATGTTACTATCCAATTAGCTCTCATAAATAAAAAGTAACATTAAACTACAAAGACTTTTTTTTGGTTATTGAAATTTTCCCTTCACTTTTGAATTAAATACTGATATTAATTTTAAAATATTCATAAATTATATTTACTTCATTTAGGGCAGCATCATTGATTTACACTCTGTGTACATTCAAGAGGCTTATTGATAGAGAAGAATTGGAACCGTTAGTAATTAGAAATACAGTTCCAATTTGCATGGCACAATATGAAAAATTGCTTGGAACAGTGAGGTAAGTAATTTTTTTTTGCCTTAGGTTTAAAATATATAATGTGTATTGAAAAGTAAATAAATTTAAGTAACTAATATGTTGCAGAATCCCTTGTAATATGGTAAAATAGTGTAATATAAAAGTCTATGACTGCATTAGATAAATGAATACTTTTTGATTACCTTTAAAATAAATTAATAAATTGTTTTTTTGATGAAATAATTTTATTATGGATATATTTGATATAAATAAGAAACAAAACCATTAAATGACAAATTTTTTTTAAATAAAGTTTGACTGCATAATTTAGGAAATGATCAATTAAGTCAATTCAATAAAGAGCAGACTGAATAAATAATAGATTATTACTATAAAAATTACATATTTATGTATGGTATTTCAGTATAATATAAAACCCAAACTAAAAATATAATGCTTTTGATACAGCAATTCTCTTTCACTTTACAAATGATTTTCAAATTTGTTACTTTGTTGTAAAAAGATGAAGCACAGAATTTATGTTTTTCCTCTGCTATACACAATATTCATTAATAAATATATAAAGGAACTAAATTGTCACATATATGAAATACATTTTTGCTGCCTAATGGTGTATTTAAAATTCCAAAATTTTTAAGTAGGAGTTCTGAAAACTAAAGAGTTAATAATGATATGATATTTGCTCATAATATTAAAATGGTTTTTATGTTTATTGAAAGAAAACTTATTTAAAATTCATGTATTTTAATTTAGAACTATAATCTTTCTTAAGTTAAAAATCCTGATCACAACTTAACTTTTGGTATGTCCTCTTAGGATTTTTCCTTGTATTATAATGTCTTATTTCAAAAATACAGAAATCCTTGGAAGTATTTAATTTATGTTTTTTATTATTACATAGTTACATGAATAAGAAGTTAAACACAAAATATTATATTTTTTCAATATTTTAATTTTCATTCATAAATCTGAAATAGTTATTTATATCATTCCTATGTAGATTCCGGTCTAATTTGCCCCCATATGCAAAACTTAACCGTTAAGTGACAAACAAATATGTCATTTCTGTTTATTATTAAAAAAATATATTTAATATTTTGGGGGTGTGTAGGATTTTGATTGTTTTATTTTTAATATTTTGTATAAAGTGGTTTCCCCTTTAGTTAAGGTTTCTTTGAAAATTTTCAAGAAACACTTGTTTTGGAATTTTGGGAAAGTATAAGTAAAATCAATAAAAGGATGCTTTCTACTATATTGTTAGCATTAACTATTGAATTTTTTGATTTGTATTAAAAATTCTCAGATTATAATTTTCTATTAAATTTTATGAGGTTCAAAATTGAGTATTATAAATTCATTTTATTATTTTAGAAATATCATGATCATTATCTCATTCAATTTAGGATTCCAGGAGAAAATAATGATCAAATCCTTCACACAGAAGATTCAAAAGTAAAATTAATTTTAAACTCATGTTTTGAAATCATTTGTAAATTTCTAAAATATTAAATTTAATAATTTATTTATCTTTTATAGCATATTATTGTTAATGTGAAAGGAATTTATTACAAACTTGAGATTTGTGATTCGAAGAACCAAATTTTGGCTCCAACAACTTTTGAGGAGCAACTTAATTGGATTGTAAATGATGCTGAGAATCAAAGCGGTATTTATATTTCTATTTTATTTAAATAGGTTATCTGTTCATTGCAAATCCTCATTCTAAATTAGTGAATTTAACAAAACAACAAATATCAAAGCCTAATTAGTTTCCAAAACTTTATTACTTAAGCTGTAATTATTTTTTCTCAAGGTTGTCAAGTCAGTAGACTGTCTAGTTTATTTATGTATCTTTATTGTTTATTAAATTGTTTTGTTTATTTATGATTTAATGAAATTTTATAGCTTATTTACTTTAGGTATTTGGGTAACTATTTTATTATAATTTTTGTTTAATTAGTGATTGAAAACAAAATTCAAGATTTTATACTAATTTAAAAATATATAAGGATTTTATACATGAATGTACATAGAAAAATGTAGAATAATATTAAAGAAAAATATTTACTATTTTGTGCCAAAGTTTATATATGTACTAATAGACTGGAGACTTAAACAGTGTACAGTTAGTTGCATTTGTACATGTGCACACTTTGTAAAAATGTATGTATATCAGTATGTTTTATTTAAAAATTTAAACTACCACAAGTATATTATATAATTTTAAGCCAATTATATATATTCAATATATATATAATTGGCCAAAATCCAATACATATAATCTTTAAGAAGTTTCTAAGCTAGATTAATTTTGATTGTATAAGACAGTGCTTATTATTGTTTGTTTTTCTAAATATAAATTTATTTGATAGATAAAAATTCTTAAATTTGATATGTAATTTGCCTAAGCCTATTGTTACCAAGGACAACATAAAATATTTCATTCTTTTGATGTAAAATTATTTATTTTGAAAAATAAATATAAGTTTTCAGTCACACAGAATAATTCCATTTTCAGTAACTACCAAATTTGTATAATTTTTCTTAAAAATGCACAAAAAATTACCTTTGCATCAATAGTAAAAGACACACACAAAGAGATTAGTGAAACAAATGTTTTTTTTTTATATTATTTATTTTTTTTTATTGTACACTCATCTTTGGCATTTCTACCATTAGTTTACAAGCACTCTAATAAAGTGAAGAAGCATAAAAAAATAAAAATAAAAGAGTATCAGTAGAGTTACTTTCAAGAAATTTTAAAACAAAGGGGCAGTGCCTGAAGTGGTCATCATCTATAACCCCTACTGCCACAAAGGTTATCAAGCTGAATCCTTGACTCCAATATGATGTAAATATTTCTACAAATAGTCATGTTCAGTAAGCCGATGGAAATGAAACAAATGTATAAATAATAGCCTAGTTAAATCTGTTAATTCTAAGAAAAGAAAATATATATCATTCTTAAATTTTAATATCAAAATTACTGCTACAAGTATATTTTTTGTGGAAATTTAAATCTGTTTTTATTTATTCCCACTATATTTTCTTATATTTTGATTTCTATAATAAAGTTGCTATGAATGTGAATATTCAATATTCACTAAAATTTACTTGTTATAGCAATAATGCTTTTAAATTCCAATGTTAAAAATATTTAGTGAATTTTTTAAAAATTTATGGAAATGATTGGTATGAGTATATGCAATATAAACAAATATTGATAGTAACAAGTCGCATAAGGCACATGTGTATATCAGACACATTATTAAAAAAATATGAATATATTTCAAAAGTTACATTTTACTTAAGTTTTAATTATCATAAGCTTTATTCGCATTTTATATTTTATCTGATGTTTTACTTAAACAAGAATTTTAAATTTGAATTGAATGTTTGCTTACTTAGTTTTGTGAAACTGAAGTCTGTTACATTAATTTACTCAGAATAGTACATTATATTTTAAAGGACTTAAGAGGTAGTACTTAAACATAAATTAATTTGAATTTAATTAAAATTAATTTAATTTAAAATACTGTGGCTTTCTTTTTGTTACAGAATCTTACACTGAAGCGCAGAAATCTATTGCTGCACTTACAGCTTTAAAAAGAAATCAGTGGGCAAATATTCGTAAAAGTCAGCTAAGTTCTGGAGTTAACAGAGACAGCCGAAGAGCTATAGAGAAGGCGATATTTTGTGTAGTTATCAATTTTACTTTTTTATATACATCTTTTTGTGGGATTTATCAATTCAAACTTTTATCAAGTTTAATAAAACTTAAATATAATCATTTTAAATTTTGAAAATGTGAGTCATTCCTTCTTGGAAATACGCATTTTAATCCAGTTTAAAATTCTTTATATATTTCCCCATTTATTATCTTTATTTAATCTTTAACATTTTACTTTCCCTTTCATGTATATAAGCATAATTTTTGTAATTTATTTTTAAATGATTTGATAGTAAAACTCCTGACAAGTTGCAGAAAGCTACTCTATCACTAAAGATAAAATTTTTAAAAATTTTGAATTGGTAGTAAAGAATTATGATGATTTCTTTGATATGATAGGCATATCTATATAAAGAAATATATCTGAAATTTAAGTTTTATAAATTTTAAAATTCTCACACTATACAATAATTATTATGATGATAGTTATATAATGATTATAATAAAGTAGTGAAACTGTTCATTATTATAGCAATTCTTCTGTTTATAAAATAGATATTGCTTAAATAATAAATCATTCTTTTTTGTAAATAATATATTTTATTCACTTTAATTCTTATCACTTACTATATAATTTTATGAAATTATTTAAGCAAAGTATTTAAAGCGAAACCATTCTCAGGTGTTGATGAAAGTCCTTGTCAAAAATGATGAAGAATATATATATATATATATTAATATTAGTTACTATGAACTACATTAAAATTTTTTCTATAGTTTTACTTGTATTAATTCCAAATTAGGATATTCTTTTCTTATTGATTTGCTATAATCTATTGAATTTAGCCAATATTTTTATAATAAGCTTTGATAAAATAGTGAATTTCGTACAGAATTTGAGAGGGTGTTATTTATCATATAGTTACAATAATTAAAGTTCACTTAAAATATAAAATTATATTCAACCTTTTACAGTTTATAAATATGTTGTTTTCTATAAATAATTTTACATTTCAGGTAACACTTACAGATTATGTGCCTACTACCTTAAGTGAAAAAGGAAAATTTCTTTTACATGGTGATGGCAAATGCTTATGGTTTGACAAATCATGTAATCTTATCATATTTGGTAATGCTGCTACAGGACTTAATTGTGAACATACTGTAGCTGATGCACCAGCCATGGCACATATGTGGGAATATATATTGTCAAGAGAGTAAGTAAATAACATTGTTTTCTTTTAATAGTTAAAAATTTCTTACTTACCCAAACTAGGTGAATTAGGTAAAATTTTTGTTCTTTCTGTATTATTAATTCTTTATAATACTAAATTTTAAATAGTTTAAATTTATTTATATGTTGAGGCAGTTGCTGAATAGTTTGAATTCTGTTGGCAATTTTCTCCATCTTTTATTGCATTTTTATTGTGATTTTGAATCTCACCTAAAGATAGGTTTTCCTAGTTATTTGGAATCTTGTTTTCAGTTGTAAGTCCTTGTTAAATTGCGTTTTGTGTATAAAAAAAGAGAGCTTTGAGCAACTGAAAAACCAACCATCTTATCATTATTTCAGGATCATCGTTATTACCACATCTCAATTATATTTTCCAATTTAAATATTTAACATAAAACATAACGAAATTTCTTTGCAATCATAAGCATTTCAAAGATATGAACATTATATTTCTAATTAATTTATTTTTCCAAATATTCTGCTTTAACTTTTTACTGAAATATACAAAATAACAATTTACAAATAACAAAAGTTTCTAAACAAGAAATTCAAAGTAAGAAATTAATATAAAAATGAAAAAAATTATATAAAATCCTTAATATTTAGGTAATAGCTATAGTTTCTTAATTCAAAAATATTTATTGCAACTGTATAATCAATAGCTGTTGGATTAAACTGGCAGCTTTAAGAGTTATCATTTTAATCTTCTACTTGTTGATTCAATTCCCTCTTCAAAGATTGATATTTATAGAGGTTCAGAAACAATTTTAAACTTTAAGTTCCATTCAAATTAGCTCTTGTATGGAGAAAAAAAAAAAATCCAGCAGCCTTTGATGTGTATTCTATTAGTAAAATGGAATTAATTTTTCCTATTTAAAAGTGTAAATTTTTATGAACTTTGGGAAATGTTTATAAGGAAAGCATATGAAAATAAAAAAGAAATTTACTTAAAATTTTTATTTTCTTATCGTTATTTTCCATGAAAAGATTTTTTTGTTTTATATGCTGCTCCTTTACTAGTATATAATTGTGTCTCCATTCCTATGTTGATAAACTTTTCATAGGAAAATGTTTTATTTTCGTAAAATTTTTTCTTCCTGTAATTTCAAAAGTGCTTTCTACTTTACATTTTTTTTCTAACTTTCTAATTCTTTATGGATTATATCATAAAAAATTTTTTGATTTATAAATTGCTGGCTTTTTTCAAGTTTCAGTGTTAGAAATAATTTTTCCTATAATATTTTCTCTGAGTTTCAAATGGTTGCTATATATACATTAATTAAAAATATTTTTATGTCCACTTTTTTATGTTATTTACATTGATATTATAAATTAAAATTTTATTTTAAAAAGATATGTATACATTTAAAAAAATACTGAATATATTTTGTTTGAAATTTTCAGAGTTTTAGAGAAGCTTTTTGATGAAAATGGGTATTGTATGCCTTTCAGTCGAGTGTTTAAACAAGCCAAAGTGAAATCGCCACATCGATTAATTTGGGAAATCACACCAGAATTGCAAACATTCATAGAAGAAGCAGTTGTTTTTTCTACTACAGTATGTCTTACTATATTCTACTTTTTTACAATTTTAAAAAATGATATAAGTGATTTTTCATATTCATCCCGAAAACTGAGTTACACATTTTGAAATTTTAGCCTTTAATCACTCTATATTCATTTAAAATAGGATAGACTTTTTAAAATGTTGGCTATATAGATTTTATTTTAATATTTGTAGTTTTAATATTTGACATTGTGCTTTCTTTTAATATTTCAGAACAATAATGATGTTGATTTAGAAGTTATGGATCATAAAAAATTTGGAAAAGGAGCTATTAAGAAATGCAAGGTAAGTTTACTGTAGGATATAAAGAATAGCTTTTTGCAAATTATTAAATTAAATAACTTAATAATTTATTTTTAATATACAGTTTTTAAAATAATTATTATTAAAGAATTTCAAAACTTATGTCTGTGTTAAAATGTTTTTTCTTGAAACTATTTTTAGGTATGTTTTTATTCATTTTTTATTTATTTTTTAGATTTTTTATGATTTAATTTAAGTTATAAATGAAAACTTTTATAATTAATCAAAATTGCCCTCTTTCATCATTGATAACATAAATTACTTTCTTACATTATTGATGACATAAATTCCTTTTTTACAATATTAGTAGCATAAATTGGTCTGAAATTTTGTGCAAATAAAATATACTGTTAAAAATATTGAAAAAAAAAGTTTTTATGATAGCAAAACAGCATAATGTATATCCGTATTAAAATAATGCAATAAATATAAATGATATGTTTTGTATTTATTTCAAAACAATTTAATTGGTTTTAAAATTAATTATAAACAATTGTAAAATACCTTGTTAAAATATTTATACTCCACCATATGAGTAGCCAAATTTTAAACAAAATATTGAGACCATATATGTTTCCTTAAGTATGTTTAATTTTAAAAACTAGAATAATTATTTCAATTACCACATCTTCAGTTTTAAAAGCAGAAACAATCTTTTTATGCAGTTACATATATCTTCTGATTGAAATCTGATAGTAAAATTGATCTACTCAGAAAGTGGTTTTATTTAAGAAATCAGTATTACCTTTCTTTCAAAAAACTAATACAAATCACTGCCATGTAAATATTAATTGTATAACTGTAACCATGTGAGTGTAATCATATTATTACATAAAGAGTGCTTTCTCAATCTTCTGCAGCTTAATGTCATTAATAAAACCTAATATGTAGTACTAGGATGTTTATTGTGAATACTTGTAGAGATAGTAAATTAATATTTTATATGTAATGTTCTTCTTGGTTTCCATTAAACATGACATGGTACAATTTGGTGAAAAGGAATTGTGAAGTGAAACCCTTGTAGAAGTAAAATAATTATTTTCTATGGATGGAATAATTAAAATAGAATATATAGAAAATAACCAAAATGGATGAAGGATACAATACCCCATATATGTTAAACTTTGATAGAAGCATAACCAAAAATTTAAAAAATGGAAACAAAATTTTAAAATTTATAACTGAAAATGACTGTAAAAAGAAACAGGAAGTACAAGTAGCAAATTTATTAAACATTGTTGAAACTGATGCTTTTGATGTTTCTTGTTGACAGATCAGGAGAAAAAGAAAACTGATGTTGTTTTGAAGAAATTTGAGAAATGTTGTGTTATCAAAAGTAATGAAAGCATAGATTTTCATGTTTTTTTAACTGATACCAAGAATCTAATTGAAACAGCTCAGGTCAAGACAGAATGTGATATGACATTAGCCAATATTATAGATGCAGAATGTGAAATAACAATACAATATTATAGTTGCAACTATAATATCTTTCTGAGGAACTGAATTTGTCCTTGAACATAATCAGGCAAAGCTGATTATTTCTGAAGCAAAACAAAAGAGTAGTGACACCATTTGTTATTTATTTTATGACACCTAAACACAGCATTTTTTTAAAAACTTTATTTTAAGCTTTTCTGATAGAGAATGTATTTCATATGATTATCTGTGGCAGGATGTAATACACACAATAAAAGTCAAAACTTTTAACACACAATCTGTGCTAATATGGTAAAGTTTATATTCAGAAAAATATGGTAATTGTGTTTGATTGTCTGATGGTTATAATAATTTATATTAATGCACTGTTGATTTTTAATGTATATATACTTTTTTAGGTATCTCCTGATGCATTTGTACAGCTAGCTTTACAATTAGCCTATTATAAAGAAACGAAGAAATTTGTTCAAACCTATGAAGCTTCAATGACAAGACTATATCAAGGAGGTCGAACTGAAACTGTACGATCTTGCACATCAGAATCAAAGGAATTCGTATTGTAAGTTTGTTTCTTTATTTATATTGTTAAGTTGATTGTTTTTGCTGCTTATAAGAATGCAACATATTAAGGAAACTTGGCTTTATTGTTTTCATTTTGAAGCTTGAGACTTCACTATAAAAACGATAATGATTCTGCATTTATGTTATATTTTTTATGCGTTTAAGAGATTTCTCAAACTTTACTAAAAAAAAGATTCTATATTTGTAATTTAAGATTTAAGTCTTGTCAAAACCTTTACAAATGGATATGACATAATTACATTCTTTCCATAATTTGTGAGCTATAGTCTTCTAAAAAAGCTTAAAATATAGCAACTTATGGTTTCAACTCAAGCCAAACAGGAATGTGGTTTGGAATCCATTTTAAATGCAGATCCCATATCAATCAATTGTCGTCTGCGAAAATGTGATCTATTAGAATAAACGCAAACCAAATCATATTTATTGATTTATATGTTACTACAAAAAATAATTAAATGAAATATTTCTTTTTTATTATGAACAACTCACTAACTTTTTTATTTTCATGGGAAAATTGAAATATATGAAGCAGATTATCATTAATACATTCATTTTTATAATAATCCAAATTATTTTAGTTTAAAAGTTATTACTAGTTCATAAATGTTTAAATTTTTTTAGATTGAAAACATGCAAGAAATCAACAATTATTTATGTTAGTTGAACTGCTTTGAATGTTTTACTAAATTAATTTATAGTAACTTATTTTAATAGAATGAATGAATTTTGTAGTTAAATGCAAAAAATATTAATTATATATCAAAATATATGCATCATTTTGAGTAAAAACAATATAATATTGGTATTTTCCTGTTTTTTTCAAATGTTTCTGAATTTTATGATACCGTATAAAGTATAATCATAATCAACTATATATTATGAACAAAATTATTTTTTTAAATACTTATTCTCTCAAAAAGAAATTATTGACAATTATAATAATATAACTTTTTTTATTGAGGAATTTCATTATAAATAATTTATATGCTATGAAGTGATATTGCTTTATAAAGAAAGTTTGGTATGCTTTACATTTACTGTTATTACTATTAAATAATTTTAAAATTACTGAAAATATATAATCATCTAGAATATAAGAAGTACAAAATCATATTTTTGAATAAATAAATAAATATAAAAACAAAAAATTATTGGATTTAATTGAATTTAAAAGTTTGATGATAAAATTTAAATGCATAAGGTACATACTTTATGTTCAAAAGTATTGTCTACCATTTTGATTATAAACCAAATTAATATTTTGATCAAATGTGTTTTAGATTTTTAAGCTTTAAAAATTAGTTAATAATTGTCAAAAATTCTTATATTTTGGAACATTAACTAGATAATTCATATCTAAGCTTATTACTTTTACTTATATTATTTTTACTTATAGAGAATTTTTAATATATATTTCTACCTATAATATGATTATTTGTTACAAATTTTAATGCTTAAATTTCATTTCTTTGTTAATTTCTTATTATATTGTACTGTGTAAAGCTTTATTCTAAACAGTTCTTGTAGTACTTTGATAATTAAAGTTCATACATTTAACTTAATTTAGTGCTATTAGGTTTATTTGTATTCTCTGTATCTCAAAATGTAAACACAATGCAATTGCATAATAGATAAATATTCTTCTAATTCTTTGTATGTGTATTTGTGAAAATAACTCCTTACAAGCTAGTATTTATGTAGTAGATGTTATTGATTATAAATTGGGAACATGCTGATATTGTATATTTTTGGATTTATATTATAAAAGAGAGTTTCATCATTCCTTTGAAAGAGTTTTAGAAATTACTTGTTTTTCTTTCTTTTTCTATTCTCTTCATTTACTTTGTGTATTTCATTTTAGTTCTTGAGCTGAAAACAGAAATACTTTTTAAACTGTTAGAAAAAAATATATAAGTTATGTTACAGTACAACATTACTAATTCTGAATTGATTCTTAATTTAGAAGCATGATGGAAGATAATAAGGACAATCAGAAAGTAAGAACTCTTTTACAACGGGCCGCTGCTAAACACCAAAACTTGTATCGAGATGCTATGAATGGACGTGGCATTGACCGCCATTTGTTTGCTTTATATGTCGCCTGCAAAGGATTAGGATATGTAAGTTATGAATTTTACTAATATAAACATTTTTATAAGGATCTTATAAAGAGAGAAAGGAAATTGAGGATTTTATAATTTTTCATTTGTTGAAAGGAATTTTTATTTTTGTTCTGTTATTTCATTAGCAAATTTGATTAAATAATATCTAATAGAATATAAATTCAGAGAGATTATATGAAAACTGTAATTTTCCTGAATTATTAAAATTCATTGAAAAATATAAAATTCTGTATTTCTTAAATTTAGAAAAATTATGTATAAATTCAGGAAATTTATATTTTAAAATATGTGAAATATGAGAATGTTCTTATATTTATTATCAAATCACAAAAGTTGAAAGTTTATAAATTAATATATTATCTGATTTTATGTTATTAAAAAATTTATTCAGTTGCTGTTTACTTTTATTAATATTTTTCAATGAAACTATTTTATGTTATCAGAACTCTTGTTTTCTCTTCTGTAACTTTGATTATGATAGCATTTTCTTCCAAGTATTTAATAAGCAAATAAATCTACTAGATTACTCTTCTGATTTATTGGAAATTTTTGGAAAACAAATAGTAAAATTGCTTTATGATCTTTCCTATGTAAAAATGCTTTATGTTTTTTTTTTTTCCTGTATGTTTAAGAATTTACTTTGATAGAGAAACAGTTAAAAAGTGCTAGAAAAAGGATGACTTTTCTTTCCTCTAGTTTTTTTCATTATCATGTATAAAATTTGTTTCAAAATATTCACATAGGAATGTAGCTCTTGAGAGTGGATTCTTGGTAAAATAATAGAGTGTATTGTTGAATATCTGTGAGCAAAAGGTGAAATATTTTTTCTCATAAAGAAATGCATATTGATATATTAATTGTGAATTTATCTAGTTATATATTGTAGAATTGTGCAGTCCTTGTAACACAAACAATGTTAACATGCATTAAAAATTCTGGAAGGTTCTAAAAAGTGATTGTGTACATATTAAATGAAATCAGATTGAATAAAATAAATAATTAATGTTATAATTTAAATGAAAGAAAATAAAATTATAAATAAGGATTAGGAAGCGGCTTTATCAAGTTGTATGAAGATTTTACAGAAATGTGCTGCTGATTAAGTAGATTTTTTAAAATTTAATACATGTGATTTTAGAATATATTAAATATGCAGATTTTCTTTTCTATTTATTTTATGTGCTGAATGTAAAATTTATATTTAAAGCTCTGTTGTTGGAAATTTTTCCTTTTTTTATTTAATCATTTTAGGAATGGTACCTAATGTTATTCACCTGTATTACCTTTTATGATTTTATCAATTGTTATTTGTGTAATTGCAAAAAAAAAGAATAAAAAAAAATCTGTGGGAAAATTTCGATTGTTATAGGTGTTTTGGAAATCAAAGAATGAAGCAGAATGTCATTTTAATTTTTTAAAAAAGTTATTATGTGTGCATCTTATGTATAGGTGATCAGAGAAATTTGAATAATTGCCAAAGAAAGTGAAGGAAATTGATTTTTATATTCTGGGGTATCTCTGCTAAAATAAACTTGTAAAAAGTATTTTTTCATTCTCTTCAAACTATTTTAAAAATTACTAAAGTATTACGTAACATTTTTAATGAATTGTATAAGAATATCATCCTATTGGGCTACAGTTAATATAAGTCTTTCTAAATGTCTTCAAATGAATGTGAAGTAAATGAATTCAAAATAACTGATAAAAAATGTTCTCTTCCCCTTAATGATATTGTAATTTCATGATGTTTAAATTATATGTGTGGATATTTTTGTGTTAAAAAATGAAAGTGAAGTTTTAATTTTTTAAAAAATATTTATTATTGCAGTTGAAATTATATTTAGATTGCTAAGAAATTTACATTTCTTAATTAGCTCTTTATGTAAAACTCTTTATGCTTGCACTTTTCTTTTTCACTTATGTATATTGTAATTTCAATAATTGTATTTATTATTCTTATCCAATCAACTAGAAAGGGAAAAAGATCTATTGTGATATTTTCTATCCTTAAATTCATGATTAATTTTTTTTATCTATATAATTTCAGTGGCTATATTATATTAAAGAAAAAATATTAATGAAATTCGTATTGTTAAAAATTGTTTCATTTTAACAAATTTTATGATATAGCTTAATTTTTTGTTTGTGATAAACTTAAATACTAAAATGATTACTCAATATTGAATTATATAATTATTTAACTATACCTTGTACAACATGAAATTTTTTAAAAACTTTAACTAATTATTTATAAGTAACTTTTGATATTCGGATGTTAATATTAGGTAAATTAGCTTTGGATATCATAAATAAAATCTTTTAAAGTGACATCAAGATTTTCACTGATGGCTACAAAATAAATGATCTTGCAATTGGTGGCATCTTCATTGAAACTCCAATTTTATTTATGCAAACGTAACTCAAGACTTCTCCATTTTCAGAAATGATCTATTTGCAATCGATGATGATCTAGAGACATTTCTGAATGAAAATAATTACGATAACCTTTAAATTCTTACTGGTAGCTGCAGCTCAATACAACATCTCTATAATTAGATCTATATTGGGATGAAACAAACAACTCCATCTTACTCAAGTTAAAGCTCATTTCTCTTCATGATATTGTGTTCAATGGATTCCCTTATTCATACCATACCTACTTAGAACATTTTTCTCAGAAAAATCTCAAATTAAGAAGGGTAGGTTGGCAAATACTATGTACTTCTAATACATGCTAATAAACCAGATCTATCTCTAACACTCACATTCAACAGAAAAACGTGCACTAACCTCTTGTGCCTTGGCACTAGTGATCTGAGATGTCTTAAATTTTCTATGAATGAGAAATCTTACCCTCTTTGTCCAAAATGCTAAAAACATCAGGCCTCTGCTAAACACATCTTTGAATATTTAGATCGTATTTGGGAAGAAATTTATTCTTTCTTCTTGCCTTCAATTTTTTTAAAGGTCAGCAGATTCATGGTTGTGGTCTGACTTTGTTAAACTGAGTTGGAGATAAGCAACAACATTATTAGATAGTAAATTTATTTGAAAAAATATTAATTAATGAAAAGAGTTTAGTAACTTTTCAATTATCACTTTCTTTTTAAAAAGTAATTTTGACTTTTTGTGATTGAGTCAATACTTATAACTGATTTTAAATATGTTTAAAAATAATGTGAAAATTTCTGCATTAAACTATTATTTAAATTTGATTTTTCAAATTTCTTTTATTTGTTTATTTATATTTAGCTGTTATATTTTATAAAATTTTTTATATTTATATAAATTATTTTTAAAATGTTTTATACATAATAAATCTATGTAGTATATTATAAAATATTTTATATTATACTAAAAACTTCTATGTTTATTATTCCTAGGAAAGTGATTTTTTGCACAAAATTATCACTCGTCCATGGACTTTGTCAACTAGTCAGACTCCACATACACAATTGACTGCTTTACCAGATGCAAATTTGCATATATTTGATGACAAAGTAAGTTCTTGATAATGATTTATAGCTTATATTACTATTTTATATGAGTCATTACATTTTAGTTCATAAAGATATATATTCATGAACGTTTGCTCTGCTCTATTTATATTTTTAGTGCTATTAATTTGGAAAAGAAAAATTGCTTTGAATTAATACTATTTATATACTTAGGACTCACTATAACTACCAATTATCACTAAATTCAAAAATTTCTACTTATGAATTAATACTATGAATTCTACTTTGAATTAATACTATTTATATACTTAGGACTCACTATAACTACCAATTATCACTAAATTCAAAAATTTCTACTTATTTATCACTAAGTGATAAATGAGTAGAATATTATCATT
>JAPDSC010135211.1:14536-35858 GCA_026290005.1 Latrodectus geometricus | reverse complement strand
TACATGTACAAATCAAGACAAAAACTCTCTAACACAATCAACTTCACTAGAGATTATTGAGTATAATGATATAAATGGGTGTTTCACCTGCTAATGGCACAGCAACACTGCCATAGCATCCTAAAAACACACAAATATAAAAATTGAAGATAAACGAATCAGTAAACAGTAGAAAAGTAAGCAAACAAATACACATGTACGCAAAACATTATCACGAAAAGTTAAAGTTTTCATACAAATGAAGATAGTTCCATACAAAGTAATTAACAATTGAATGAATATTATTCAAATTTAATCGTTGAAAAATTTAATTCGTTGATGACTGAATTAATTGAGTAAATTAGTAATGAATTAATATTGAAGATAACTCAGATGATAATTACGAAGTAGAATAAGTGGAATTTTACGCACTAAGCGTAAAATTCCATTTGTTGGATATCACCGCTGCCACACGCCTCGGCATTGATTCAAAGAGACTTTGAATGTGTTCTTGGGGTACATCAGAGCAAGCAGCTTCCACACGTTGTCAAAGTTGATCTAGAGTGGCAAGTGGGGATATAATCTGGATCAATCGTTGAGCAACCATGGACCACATGTTTCCTCTGGGTGAAAGATCCGGACAGCAAGCCGGCCTGGAAAGCAATTCAATCTGGCGACTGACGAAGATCCCTTGAACAATGTTGTCGCGCATTATCCTGTTGAAATATGGCTGTGGGCAAGCCTTGAAGGTAAGGAAGGACAACTGACTAATACCTCGGAGACATAGCGCTGGCTGTTTAAAGTACCCGCAATGCGTACTACAGGAGTGTGAAAGTGATATCCAATATCGCCCCATACCATAATACTCAGTGCAGGACTAGTGTGATGTTGTATAACGCAACTATGAGCATTCTTTCTCCACGGTGTCTCCAGACTCGAATGCGACCATCGTGGTGTTTCAGACAGAAGCGTGACTCGTTAGTAAAGACAATTTCATTCCATTCTGGTATCGACATCCTTCTTTCATCGCATCATTATTGGCAGAGACTCTGTGGCTCTGCGTCAAGGGTAGACGAAATAATGGACATCTTGCGGACACACCACTCTGCTGTAAACGGCGTGGAATGGTACGCTCAGACACTGGATGATACGTTACAGACTGAATGTACTGTGGTGTCGAGATCTGGCTGAGCGATCCGTCACTGGTATGCCCCTGTCCCACGTCGGACCGTCATACCGTCGTGCATCCAATGGTCACATATCCGTATTACAGTTGTTTTTCTTCGCCCAACAGGACTACCGATTTCCCAAAAAGATAATCCACAGTCTCGGTAGGCCACTATCCTTCCTCTGTCGAACTCAGACACTTGATCAAAAAATGATCGCTGTTTTCTACAAAGCATAATTTATCAATTAAAAAAAAAAAAAAAACAATTGCTGAACTTGAAATCATCGGAATCTCCAAGTCTTAAATAGCGCTGTGAAGTAACGCACAGGCGTGCGTGATGTGCATCTGTCCTGAAATTCTAAGCGTTTGCGAATGTCACCTCCGCTAATGCATATTTAAAATTTCATGTTATTTGGATGTTTCCTTCAGGGTAGTGCATTTACGATGGCAGCAGTGTAACAATATTTATTTTATTCCCTTTTTTATTTAGTTTATTGGAAATTTTATAAATTCTATATAATTTATAAAAAATTACACTTTTATATATTTTTATTGGAATGCTAGAATTCCAATATAATTAAATATCTTAAAATAAAATTTATTTGCTTCATTATAGTTATTAGTAAAATCAGTTTGAGATGTAATTATAATAAAGACACTCATAAAAAATTAAAATTTAAATTGACATTAGTTTTAATTAAGTTCAATGCATCTGATAAATATTTTTAAATTTCTTCAAAATTTTAAAAATTATGGAATTGTCAATGTATCTAAAAACAGACAGCATTTGTATGACAAAGAGTTTCTCATAACAATGTAACAATAAATTGGCAAGAAAAAAGAAAATTTAGAACCTTGTGAGATACTATTGACTCAATAAACTTTTTTCATTAAAATTATAGTTACTGTAAATGCCAAAGATAATGAGATTTTTTCAAAATTCTATTTTTATAATAAATAGTAAATTGAATTCATGAAAATAAAACATCAAAACTTTATTGTTAGTAAATAAATGTTTTACGTGAGAAAATGTTAAATGTAAAAATAACTTTCAATTAATAGTGATAATACATGGGATAGTATAAAGTTAACGTTTTTAATTTTAAGTTTCTCTGAAAAGGAACTCATAATTAAAAATGGTAACTTTATAATGCAGAATTTATAATAGGAAAAATATTCTTTGAAAAATATTTTTTCATAATTGTATTAATGGAATTAACTATTTTATAGGTGTTGGAATTTAAAAATTTATCATCTATAATGAAATTAATAATGTATGAATTTTATGTATGATTTGTTTAAAATAAAAGTATTGTTAAAAGTTTTATCTACTTTAGTGATCATAAAATATTTTTGTTCCCTAATGGAATTATAGTTTTTCTTGTTGGAGCTATAAATTTGGAAATATAATTATATTTTTAAATTTATTTAAAAAATATCATATTCAAAGAAGTGTCTTAGTTTGTGGTATATTTAGAATATCTTTTAATTCAGTAGTTAAAACAATATCAGTATCACCAATAACTATATAACTATTGAAGTAAAAATACTTTTATTTCTGTTTTCACAAAATGAACATAACATGTACAATATGGGTTCAAACGAAAAGAGACTTTAATGAATTCATAGTATCGTTACACATGATTGTCTATCCAAAAATAACAAGCAGATTTTCCTAAATATGAAATAAATCCCCTTTATACTGCAGTAGTTGCTTCGCACCATCTGTCTGTACTCAACACTAGATTGTACAACAGTTTTTGAGGTATGATTGCCCAATTATGCAACCAGGATCTGTTTCAGTTATTGGGTGCTCACGGGAAGATATAATCATGGCACAAGGCGTCTCCCCAAAGCATTCTACATATGTTCTGTGGGATTCAAACCAGGAGAGAATGCTATTCAATCGAATCGATTGGCCATGCATTGTCATGCTCAATCCATTCAATTGATATCTTCCCTTTCCAGTAACTGCTGAACAGCAGGATTCCACTTTGGTCAAACATTGTCATGCTTAAAAAATAAATCTGCTTTAATTGTGCTTAAGAGCAGGCGGATATGGAGAAGGAACATTTCTTTAAAGTAGCGATTCCATTTACAGAACCTCTAACGTGGAGTTCGCTCATTTACACAATGCCTCTTCCGACAACAACTCTAGGACTGTCCTAGCGGTCTCTTTTCGTGTTGTTACTGGGATGAGACCCTATCCCGACCTCTATCCAAATCAAATGACATTTAGAATTACATTTGGCAATGAGACGACTCTCATCTGTAAAGAAGATACGATTCTATTAGGGAGATGCCCAATTATTGTGTCCCTTGCACCACTCTAAGTGTTAATGCCGATGGCCAACTTTCAAAGAGATGCTGCTTTCAGGACTTTCGGTGAATAGGACATCTTTGTGAAGGCACCTTTACATACAAAACCACGACAATTGTCACCCCGATACTGTACCTAATTGCTGAGCAATGACACTTGCTGATTGGTTTCGGACTCATTCCGATTGCAGAATGATATATTAATTATTTACTGCAGTTGTTTTTCTGGGATGGCCACCAGTAACCTTTGTAGTGCTGTACCTTTGGTTTGAAAGTCTTTTCAAAAGCATGAAATGATGTTTTTGTTGATTCTGAGTTTTTTGGAGACATAGGTCACTATGTCTTTCCTCCAACTTTAGGATCATTCTTCCACGTGTGAAATCATGAAGGTGGTTTCTTCTAGCCATATTTCACGAAAGATCTCACTTGCTCTTGTTGCGAATGTTTCTAATTGCGTCTCCATCTTGAGCTGTGAGCGCCAACTGCACTCGTTTTGCGTTCGTTCATGTTGTTTTCGATTTTTGACCTTTCTGCTGAATTGCGGGTTCTGGTCACAAGAACCCCTTTTTTTCAATTTCATGCTTATCTATTAAAAATTTGATATATTGCATAAGTTTTGCACAACTGTGTATGTATGTATATATATGATTCTTAGTAAAGACATATCTCCCCCTCTTCAATATTTGGAACTTAAAAAATCGTGCAAAATCGTAAAGATCACAAGATGAGACAATTCGTAGTGCCCAAGATTGTAAAATATCAAAGTTACTAGTCTTCTCTAGGTGGTCATTGATTAATAATTCTGAAACTGAAGATGTTCTCAGAAACTATTTATCATTTGCACCATTTGAGCTTTATGGTACAAACATGTAATATACCTCTTGTGTTTTAAATTCATTGATATAATTTTTTTTTGACATAGCTGTTTTTCTTATTTTCAATCAGAAAGACATTGCTCCCTTTGGAATTTATAAAATTTTCTGAAAGCACTTGATCAGAGACATAATTAAGGAGGAGTATAATATTCTTGATTATTCGTAAAGAAAACTGATGATAAAGTAAACTCTGTGCATTCTTATTATTAGGTTAGATTAGGTTAGTTTATTATGATATGTTTTCTCCTGTGTACATTTGCCATGTGAAGCACTAAATAGAGCTAATAATAATTTTAAATAATAGTCAAAAAACAAAGTTAACATCTGAATGTCTATCCTTCTCTCACTGCTTCACTACAACAACACAGCTACCGATTAAAATGAATAGGCCCTCTCATCGCGATGATCTTCAGCTGCGTCATGTGTTGAACCACTATTCTATAAATCATCGTAATCTTCATTTTCTTCCTCAGGCTAATAAGCATTCTATTATCTTTGTTACTTAAATTCTACAGTAACTGTACTCGCTATAAATTGATGGTAGGAACACTTTATTTAATTGGTTAGACCTAGATTTTATCCGAGCGACTATTGGAGAGAGTGGATAGCGTCATGTTTTTGCCGTTTGAATACATCTATATCAGGATAAGTGCTTGGAAATTTTCTGAATTTTCTCTATTGCTACAAGTGAATACAGACAACTATTTATGAAGAGTCCTCCCAGAAGGCTACATGAAGTGGATGTTTAAATGTCTCATAGCAGTTTTTATTCATTAGATTGATATGCGACGTTAAATGTATAAACAATGTTAAGCAACATTAATCAATCATTTTATCAAATCATCAAGATCAGAATTTAAAATCCGAGGCTGTGTGGTAGCCAGTGCAGAATGACGAAGGATGGGTGCTTTCTTCATCCAATTTTGCCAGAATTAGTGTTTGAAAGTTTTTCAAGTTTACTCATTTATTAGACATGAATACAGTACATGAAATGAATCCTCAAAAGTCAATATATGGCGGATGTTCAAGTTCGTTAAAGAAACCGTTAGCTATTAGTTTATCCCTTTTAAGGGTAAAAATTCAACACAGTGACTACGTGATGATATAGATACTTTTATAATCATGACTTGACCTGAATCTAACGTATTTCATTATTCTTACTAAGCAATATTTGATGAAATCTTGTTCAGATATGACGACTGGGGGATTTATTGTTAACTAAATAATATGTACCTTATTGTTTCTCCCGCTTGGAGAAAGACCAAATACTTAACCTAAAAATAAAACAGCAAAATGCCATCCCTTTGCAAATAATGTAGAAAAGTTAGAATATAGAGAGTCCCATAACCTGTAACAACTTGGTCGCAATAACTTTAAATCTCAGAGCAGTTTGCCAAGAAAATATTTCATTAACTTTTCGGTTTTAAAATTTCGGCAATGATGTGAATCTTCCAGATTGAATCTGATATAAACTTATAGCATTCTAATATTATAAGAATTCAATTAATATATATATATATATATATATATATTGCTTATAAAACTTGGTTAATTGAAAAAATATGTGGATATTCTTAAGAGCGCACAAACACACATTCTCCTTTCAAAGCACTATAGATATATTAAGACTTATATTTATGTAATAAATAAAAATATTTTCTGAAAAATAAATTTTGAAAAATATTAAAGAGACCACATTCTTCTATTATTTTGCCATATCGTGTTGGATACAATCGGATTATTAAATCTCTCTACCAACGGAGGAAAGATATTATATTAATTACAAAAAATATCATTTTTTCCAACACAAGTATCTGAAAGCATTATATATATGAAGAAATTAATTTCTTAGTTAATGATTAATATTTTCTTGATATCCTGATAAAAAAATATATAAAATATATAATTTCTATTTGCAGGAGAATATACTTGTTGTAGAGTTAAAGGTATATACCATTTTAATACCTATTGTTATTTTAGGAAAAGAGGAGCAAAACTCATTACAATGAGAATTTATTTGCAATGCAGCAGATATTATTTAAATCATCTTCCAGAGAAACTTGACTTCCAAGATTTTTTCATTTTCATGGACGATTTGATTCCTTTGACCAAATCGAATCCAAAATCGAACAATATTTGTCAACGCAATTTGCTTTTAAATTTCAGCTTCCATCTGTATTGATTTTTTTGCATTTCCTCTGAGTAATTTTGAAAATTTCCTCCGGTTGTTTAGAGTAGCATCAACGATCCTTTACACTTGAGACTTTAAATGTGTAAATTACTGAGCACTTTTAACTGGATGTTCTTGACAGAGATAATAGCAAGTTTGTAAAAGTTAAAATGTAATTTATATTCCTGATTACAAAATAGAAATTCCAATCACACAGAGAAAATCTTAATTTTTGATCTGTTAATTTACTTATCTTGCTATGTCTACAGTAAAAAGCATTAAACTGTGTTTTCTGAAACAGAATCCATTTGTCATTGGGTCATTTGACACTGTTAAATAAATGAAAGCGTTGAATAAACAAAACAAATTTTTTAGATAAATTCTGAACATTTAACTGCTGGAAGTATTTGGATCTTTTCATTAGCTTCATGAGTTTATTTAATTTATGTTTTCATTACAGGAGAGAGAGAGAGGTGTTAGTCCATTCGGAAGCAATTTAGTTTTTAGATTTTGTTTGTCCTTGGTATAGTCTCGAAGAAAGAAATCTACCATTTCTTTCTTCGGTGACAGGGTTAACAGGGTTAAAACAATAAAATTACTTTAATTTTATTATTTTAACCCTGTTTACAACTTAGAATTCAATCATAAGGCTCTAATAAAGAGTTCCATACCTCACATAATCAGGGTATTATAGACTAGAATGTTGCGATTGTTTTTCAGCAGCCTGTTTTTGTCCTCCAAACCAACCAAATACTGCTGATCATTCCGTTCCCTTGAAGCACTGTTAAATGATAGTGGTGGTACTTAAACTCGCCGCCTCATTCATAACTTGGAGCAACGTACATACAGTGACTCACAAAACGTTAGTGTACGGTTCCGTGAAGTATCGAACCAGTTACTTTCTGCATTAAGGAGTGATTTTTCAGCACTATGGAGAAAAATATAAATGGACTTAAACTGAAACAATGATTTATAGCAGTTAGCCTTGAAAAAGTTTAATTATCTTAATTTCATGTTTATGCAGTTAAATTGCTAATTTTAAATTAACAATTGTAGATAATGAGAACTGAGTAAATTTTAATTAGGAATCCTAAGGGAACATATAAAAATCAATGAAAGACACTCTTGGAATTAATATAGAAGTTTTCTTATAAGAACACTTATATATATATAATACCGATAAACCAAACTAATTAAATATTATTTTGAAGTTTATATAGAAATTTCATTCGTAGGCCTCTTCCTCAGGATATCATAACCAGACATTGCAAGCTTTACTTTTAACTAGCTACAACCAACCCTTAACTTTGAATCTATTTAAGAAGCAAAAAATATTCTACATCTAACATCATATTTTGTAAATTTTTAAAATTCTCCAGAAGAGGGATAGTATGACATGATTAATTAACTTTTATTGAACTGATCTTTTGAATGGCTACTGTTACACCTTGTTGAGCGATGAAGCATTAAGAGGATTATGCTCATATTTCAAATACTACCTGAATTTTCAGCTAGGTCTGAGATCGAATTTACTACCTTCTGGTCACAAAACCGTGTCTATCTAGATCAGTGGCTCTCAGTCTTTTTTGTAGTGGCACACTTTTATCTATTTCAAAATTTGGCGGTACACAATGAAGATAAGCTTATAACTTTTACTCTAACCTACAATACACTGCCTAAAATAGATTATGATAATAATATATTGAGTGTAAAATAATATAATATGTACTACAAAAACCAACGTCACGTTTGCTTATTAAATAGGGATTTATTATAATGTAATAATAAGGATACTTTTTATGAGAAATTTGAGCTTGATGTTTTTTTAAAGTTTAATTTATATTTGTTCGTAAAAATGACTCAATGCTACTCTCATATCGATTTCTTGACTTAAGTCTCGAACTTTTTTTTTTATGTTGTTTAATACTGAAAATTCTAATTCACACAAATGAGATGTCGAATATTGCAACTGTAGATACTGAGAACATTTTAAATTTCTTCACGTGAGGCAAATATTTCACTTCTTAAAAGATCACAGTTATCGAAGATAAGTTTTAACTGCAAAAAAATATAGTACTTAACTATAAAAACAAGTTTTATCTTATGCAGTGAACATTTCTTTGATTTAAACAAACGTTGTTCGTAATTAAAAAAAAATACATATAATTTTTGCAATAAACATATCTAAAATTTGGCGGTACACTTTAAGAATTAGGTGGCACACAAAAGTGCCTCGGCACAGTGATTGAGAATTACTGATCTATAGTTAACACATTTGGCAACAATGCCTATCTTACGGACAGAGTAATTGTGTGATATTTATAGGGTAAAACTTGCTTAAATTATTTTTCCTCGTTTACTAGTCAAAAGAATTTAATTAATGACTCTTCAGTAGTATTGAGTATGTTCGAATCTTACAAAATTAAATCGATTATTGCTTAGAAACAAATTTACACATCAATATTCCACAGGAACAATACAATATGTTATTGATGATCATTTCGAATGTAATACTAAGAATCTATCAGAGACAATATTTTGATACTGTCGATAAAAACAAAATATTGATCATCAACCATGTCTTTCCATCGGTATTTGAACTCATACCTATCGGATAGACAAGCCAAACTTATAGCAAAATGCTTTCTCAATATCTAGGAAAATTTTTAAGAAAGAATGTAAATAATAAAAAATATAGGCTAACTTTCGAAAGAATGATAATATTAAGAGCGGCGATATCTTAAGAGGAAAGACGTCGTTCTTGAGTTTGATGGACTGTGGTTCAAGACCTTGCTGAAGATTATTTTCTGAGCTTGCTTATAAAAGTGAATTGGTCCATAAGATTCCTCCACTGGCATGGCATAATATGATAAGAAATACGCCTTCTTGGGTGTGAATCTCTTCCTTTAACTGGGTTGCCAAAAACTTCGCGGAGATAAGCTGTACACAGCAGTTTTAGAGGACAGAAATGAGCAAACAAAAATGTATCAGAATAATCTAACTTTAGACGTAGTAACTGATTAAAAAAGGCGACATTCTTGAGTGTGAAAAACAACGTGTTCGATACTTAAAACACCAAAACCAGTTACAGTGAGAGAGTCTATGAGAGTTAATATTTTATAGGATCTAATGTCTCCCAGCGGATGTGATGCAGAACTTTTAAAGAGAAAAGGACAACTCAAGAGTTAATCTCATCTTTTATCCATATTTAAAAATGACAATTCAATTGACTATGATTAGTGGCTTTGGTTGGCAAAAATATACGGCCAGAAACAAATGTAATGAAACAGCAAACAATTATGAATCACTGTTTATTTCATAATTTTAGAAGGATCTTGAATCTTGCTATTTTGAATCGTAACCTTGACACTTAACAATTAGTAAAGATCTGAGCATGAACGAGTAAGGTAATAACTAAACGAAATTATGTCAAGAGTGAAGTTTGCCTTTTTTATGCAAAGAAAATCGCAAAATCGTGGTTTGACTTTAAAATTCTGGTCACTTGGAACAAGGCTTTGAAAAATAAGAAGCAGTTGTGACCTCTAAAATGAGAATCAAAGTTTCAAATCTTCTGACACTTTCACTAGATGGCGGTAAGCACTATAATGTAGGAAGCTAATTGGGCAAAATTATGGTAATACCAGATTTAGAGTTTGATTAGAAAGGTGAACGACTTTCTTTTTTTGACTACGTGGTCTGATTGTAATGTTTTCATTCTTCAACTGGTTACTTGCTTCTAGTTTTATCAAAATCATTAGTAACTTTTAAAATGTGCGTAAGGATTGTAAGACAAAAGAATAAAAATTTGAATGACGTTAAAGAATAGAACAGTAAAGAGGAATTAAGGGCATAAAATGTTAAATTAAAATGATGGGTTGATAGTTTTTGTTTACATAATAACGAATGAAGATTTGCAAAAAGCCTAAAATAAATTGTAGAAAGAAAAATGAGTGTGAAATATATATGTTATAATAATTAAATTAAGAATAGGACATCTCTGTGACAATTATATTTTTATTTGTTTGTTTTATAGCATGCAGATCCAGTGGTTCATTACTGCCGATTGAAACTGTTAAATATGTATTCAGTTGTCCTGTTATTTTAAATCATGATAAACTGACTAGGTCAACATTTGAGTTGGCATCTTTCTCTCTAAAATTTTCACACAATATCAGATTAAGCCCTTAAGGCATTTGCCAGTGTCTGACACGGGCGAAATTTACCAGCAAGCTTGTACATGCCCGTGTCTCACATGGACCCTCTTGCGTTATTTTATTTCTAATGCCCGTCTGAGATTCGTTCAAGTAAAAATACTTAAACTAGATTAGGATTATACTTAATTAACATACAAGGCACACAGATAATATTTTTTTTTACCAGTTTTTCAAAAAAAAAAAAAAAAAAAAAAAACAACAACAACTTATACTTTAAGGGATTAAGCTAAGTTTAGGTTATAACGGACATTTTTGGTGCTCTATGCTAATAGCTCACATTGAAGAGGATAATTGGAGATGACTTTTTTATACAAATAAACACACACATGCCATAAGAACCCGTTTATATTAGGTACGCAACCATTCACACTTCATTCAAACGAGAAAGGACAAAGACAGAAGGCAGAGAAAGAGAAAGTACATCCATACCCGAACGGGGATTCGAACACAGACCTCCTTATACGCAGCCAGGCACGCTATCCACTAGACAGATTAGGTGGCTGATTAAGCTCTATTTTATTAATATTGTTAGATTTCATTTCTAAATGCTTATTTCTGCCAATTGGGACCCATAAAAATAGCCAACCATTTCGACATTTTGAAAAATGAATTGACGAAGTGTATATTTGAAATAGCACTCTTAACTACAAACATCAGCACCACACCAACGATCACTGTGCTTAGATTTTCTCTGAGGTCTTTGGCAAACAAATTATTGTGGTACGTTTCTGGTTACCTAATTTTAATGTTTCTGCTAATGAAAGCAGCAATCGAATCAACCCTAACTGATATCCGCCTCTACACATCATACCAGCAGATGAACTTACTATGCATTCAGCATAACCTTCTTCAGGAAGGTCAGGTATCGAACTTACTACTTTTCAAACAAGATAGTGACATATTTCCTGGCCTGTGCATCGCTGTCCTTTAAAAGAACTTCTATTGAAAAAGCTGTACAGTAAATTAAATTGGTTTCAGAGAAAATGTTAGAATTCTCATTCAATAATCTTTGTAAAATTTTTTGAAAGAATTAAAATTTTGTTTTTTAATAAAAAATATTATATATACCTTCATTTTCTTCACATAAGATTGCTTAAGCATTTTTTAGAAGTATGTAAAACTCCGTTAAAACTGTAAGCTCTTATCCAACTGGTGCATGTTTACAGGTTATCCCTATTGGACCAAGATTAATAGCATTTCATATATGCAAATAATTTACCTTGTTTAGTCATTTCAAAGTAGATGTTTTATAATAAAGACGACATCAATAAAGATAAACAATGTACACGCTGTAAGAACTCTAAACAAATATTTTGTAAAGTTAATTAAAAATAATTCAACAGAAAGGTGAGCAATAGGATGTTTACAAATATGTTTTTGTTATTTGATTGTATATCTGTAACAATTGCAAGTTGCTATATTCAGCGATACACATTTTTTCATTTACCTCAGATTCGTTAATAAAATACGGGAACTTCTCTGAACTCATTAGAAGAAGCGATAAAAAAAGTTTCATTATCTGCTTTCAGTTTATTTATTTTGGAAATAAAAGTTTTTTTTTAAAAAAAGTTCACATTTAAGCTATTTATTGAATAGAATATCACTAAATTGCTTTTCAAAAATAGTAATTATTTGATGTTCTTTTGGCAGAGAGAGAGAGATAGAGAGAAAAAGAAAGATTTTGTCAGAAATTTAATATTTTCAATTCAGAATGAGGCTATATACATAGTTTGTGGTTAGGTTAGGTTACTATGATAAATTTCATTTCTTATACCTGCTAATTTCAGCCAACTATATCATTCTTTTGAGCAGCGGTTAAGTGACGAGGTCAACACTTGAATGTCACTTTTTTTTAAGCCGCAGGAGCAAAATTCATATAATTTTCATCGTATTTAGATTCTTCAATACAACACATACAATACAATTGGTTATAAAAATGCTATTTTTTATGTTTATGTGATTCAGTGCATAAATTTGTAGAAGGTACAGCAAGCTTTACAAGATCAATAAATGAGTTGTAATTTTTTTCCTACGTTATGTCACTCCAAGGAAAGACATTAAACCTTACAGAACTTTTAGCATGAATAGGATCTTGTATGCCAACAGTTTTCGGTTGTGTCAAGTACTGAACTCGTTACTTTTCGGATAACAAAATGACATATATTCCCACCAAGCATGGTTCCTAATAAATGTGTGATAAATAGATGAAATGAAACGAAAGATTCAATTTTATTAATATAGAATTAACAGATTTAGTCTCTTATTCCAAATTTTTCATGCATCAAAAATTCTTTCAATAATTAGTAAGCAATATTTCTTGAAATACTTTCTGTTTTTCAAATAATATGGTTTAGATTTTGAACATTATGCTGTATTTGTTTAATTTTGCTGGTAAGTAATCTTTTGCTTAGTAAGAACTAACTACAGGAAGTATTGCAAAAACCAAATATAAAACATTCAATCATCCCAGAATACAATAAAAAAACATTTTGATTAATTAATAGAAAAATATCGAATTATTAAGAGCAAAGGCAAGGGTTTTGGCAAACTTGCTTCAGTACTATTTAATCGAAGAATTTCAATATGAGGACTACCATAAATTTAATTTTAATTTTCATAATTTTTTCAAAATATCGATAAAAATTTTAAGTACTATTTCTAACTAATATCTAAACAAAATCTAAACTAAATAAAACCTTTTTTTATGTGTTTTTGAAGGAACCATAAAAACTAAAAAGTATGTCTGAAACAATAGTAAAATTACAATCGCACTTTTTGCTACTTCCAGAACAACAAAAAAGCGTCATTTTATTATTTTTTCAACGAAAATCTGTTTCCTTTGCTTTAAAATTAAATGAAAATAATTTTAAAGCAGTTTGGTTTTACGCTCACTTTTTGTCTTCGAGGACTAATATATCTAAGACCTAAAATTTAAAGTAGACTCCAAACCACAATGAACAACCAAAAGCCTAAGGTGGGAATCGAACATACGGACAATTGAATTGAAGATTGTAACACTATCCATTCAGATGCTAACTAAAAAAAAAAAAAAAAAAAAAAAAAAAAAAATTTTTCTTTACCGTTGTAATTGATGTTTAAAAAGGCAAAAAATGTTTTCAAAAATATTTTTCCTAATTATTTCACCACATTACTGTAATGTATAATGTCTGATGAATAAAATTTTTTGAAATGACAACTTGGACATGGTTTGACATGTCCTCCCTTTTTCTCCACTAATTAGCCAAAATCCCAAATACACTAGGAAATTAATGAGTATTTTATGCAAAGAAAAAATAATTAATTTACAACATAAAATTATATGTATACTTATTTTTCCAATAAAATAGAAGTGATCAGTTAACAGCTCATATTTTAAGAAACCATTTTTTAAAATTTAAAAACACCACTTAACTATTTTAAATTTATTAGTTGAAAAGAATATTCTACTGTTATTATGTACTAAGTAAAGTTTAAAGGATTATCAATTTTCGAACATTTTTTTAGAAATTAAATAGTAGAAAAAAACCTCTGAACAAATTAAGAACAGAAGCCTTTTTTAAAACTAAAATTAAAAAAAAAAAAAAAAAAAAAAAAAAACGCTACCATTTGAAAATGTTGGCAATAATAAAAATAATCAGTTAATTTAGTTGCATAAAGTCATAAAATATATTAAAATTTTTTAACATAAAATAATTTTTAATTTTGTTGGAATTTACAACGGATTTAATCTTTTTTGCTATAAAACTTTTTAATACATTTAGATAAATTGATATATTTTCAATGAACGTCTTTTGAAATTTATCTATAAGGTTTTAATATTTTAATACATTAAAAAATGTACATCAAAATATATTTACCTTGATATTTTTTTGCAACTGTATAATTTTTAAGGAGTGCAAATGATATACCGACTAAAACTTCATCTTAATATTTAGTTTAATATTTTTCTATAAAATATTTAAGTATGAATCAGTGTGATCCACATATTTAATCTTTTAGACCATTAATAGCATTAAAATCACTCTGAAACAAATGAAGAAATTCTAATCCCTGAAGCCTTTTTATTTACACAATTTATAACAGGAGAATTTTAGTTGTTCTTTAGGTTTAGAAACATTGAAATTATTTTACTTTTTCTCAAATTACAAGACTCAATTCAAGTGAAAGAAATTTTTTCTCAAATTACAGCAGCTTTTGAAATTCTTACTTTATCGTTTAAGCTTTCCAAAATTATATGAATGCTTGGCTTAATAACAGAATAATTTTATTCTCCTTGTTTATGCACGATTCTTATAAACTTTTTCAATATAATCTATATAATAAATTAATTTTGAACTTTCATTAGCTTCCCTTGGTAAAATTTCTTTTACATCATCATCAAATAAAGGGTAATACGCGTGCAATTATTAAGAGAGGATACCGATGTCTTAATAACGTTGCATCGTAAGTATTCCTATTCGTAGAGTGTTTGTTTCTTAATTTCAAAATGATATTAAAACATTATTTTTATATCATCTTGGGGGTATTACTTCTTAATCTCTTTTTTGAATTTAATTAGTTGAATATATTTTTTAATTTGATGAATAAAAAAACATAGGCTACTTTCAGAATTTTAAAAAATCTAACTCATAATTTGCGCCAGCTTTTTTTAAAATATGCATTATATAATTGATTGTAACCTTTTTAATTAAAATCCCCTATATTTCTTTCATCTAGGATAATAAGGGATTATAACCACAAACCAATAGAATAGTAGATTATAACAATATATGGATTATAACTGTTATGTTTTAATATTTTTTTAATTTAGTAATACTGGAAAGTGTTATAGCGAAAAAAAAAATAGTTCAAATTCTTGATACCATAGGGTATTTTTTATTGAATCATACGTTTAGCATACATTTATGATAATTTACAAATAGTATTAAAACAAAACGTGTTCAGCTTGATGGCTTTCAGTATCAGTTACAATCTGGAATCGTAAGATAGCATGTTCCACAGCAAACAGGAATATGTTCTGGGTAATGTAACGAACATTTTGTGGAACGTTGTCTTTAAGGACAGGTAAATTTCAAGGATTTTTATGACTTACTACATATTTATAACTACTCCAAGGTCAAAATTCCTATGGATTGAGGTCTGGTGATGGGGAAGGGCATGAAATAGGAAAGTAATGGCTGATGACTTGTTTTCCTGCGAAATGATTTTCGAAGACGTTCGTGACACAATGGAACATAAACATTGGCATGAAAGGCACTGACGTTCTTGGAAATTCAAGTACAATTTTATTCCAAAACAATGATACATATCTCTGGCTGTTGATCGAACATATTACTGGATTACTAGAATTCAATTTCCTGAAGAAATAAAGTTACAGAGTAAATAATGCATTGAATCCACTCCATACCTTTATTTTGATGAGCATAACGGAACATGAAGATGGAACACGAATTTTCTGGTTAAAAAATTTAACTGTTATGAATATGCAAAGATCCATCTAAATGAAAGTGTGCTTCATATGTCCAGTAGATATTTCAGGGCCACTCTGATTTAACCTCAAGACGAAATGGAATTTAAGTGAGAACTAATATAGAATTTCAAAATAATGTGGAAGCAATTTATGCACGAGGTGAACTTTGTAATGATAATACTAGTCGATACTCCGCATGATTCTTATAAACAGTTGAATGAGGCATATTTAATACTTCTACCTCATATTGGACACTGATAATACCATGCATTAAGTTAGAAACTTTGCCCTCTTCCACCAGAAGCACAACTTTCTTTATTCCTTCTACGGAAACAGGTTTTCTGTTTCTTTTAGAACAAACCTCAAAATTTGTCTTTTCAAATTTAGCTACCATTACACGAAGATATTTAACAGTAAAAGGAACTTTCTAAATTATTTTCAAAGTTCTAAATTTTTGTAAAGCTTTTACTGCAGAATTATCGGTTCGTTAATACTTTTAACTAATAATACTTGATCTGGTAAACTAACTTAACAATATGATAAGTAATAGTGAGAGAACACTAAAAGCAAAATTCAGCCAAAGCTTATAACAAATACTGTGCGCATGCTAAAAAATTTGTATCTTTTCTTTTTTTTCTATTGTTTAAATCTTTTTTATAATCCAAAAATCTTTTGAAATAATGATTTCTTAAAATTATCTATCCAATTTTTACTGTCATAGTTTGAAAGTTTATTATTTTTCTCCATAAAAAAATGTTATTCATTGAAATATGCACAGGAAAGGATTCTAGATTATTTTCAGTTAAAAAGATTTAGAATATCTAATAGTAAAACCGTCTGGCGCTTCTGGAAGACCGGAATTTTTAGAACCAAAAATATAGTAAGTCTTTTATAAAAAAGAAGTTTTTCATTCAAAATATGAATTTATCGAGTAAAGACCACGAGTATCAAAATCGATGACACCTTTATTTCACCTTTATTTCTTTCAAGCATTTATTCCCACTTAACCTACAAAAGATATTGTATAAAATTTTATCACTTTATACTTTATTTCTTTATTCAATGTTTTAAAATAATTCATTATACTTTTAGGAAGGAAATCATATTTTAATATAGTTACATATATTATCCCCAGAAAAAGGAAAATACATAAAATCATATTTGGGATCTTCATGATAATGACATATGCAAAAAATTCCAAGGTCTGTAGATATGGCTAAGTTAATAATACAATTAAAAATATTTAATAATCCAGGTAAAGTATCAGTGGTAAAGAGTTTTATGAATTTTTCTTCATTTTTTATATTTTTCTACTTTATTGGATATTCTGAAGGAAGATAATCTCGGGAATATCCACACAACAAACTTTATTCAGTTCAATTATTTTCTCTAACATGCTGAAAAAGTTTTTATTTGCAATTTTTAGGGATGGTAGACGTTAGAAATCATTCACTGTTTATGAATATATTTTCAACAATGGCTTATAGTGAATTGATTCCAAAATTCGATAAATGATTTATTTTTCCTTTTATCCAATATCTCATTTGTAGAAAGGTAAAGTTTTCTGGCTAAGTAGATGCGAATTTTGTTCTCCAGTTTTTTTTTTAGAAAATTAGCCAATTCTATTCGTTATTTTTTGGCAAAATCTATAGTTAGAAATTATTTATTGTCGATGAATTTATTTGCTCTCATCTACATTATCATTTCACAACAACAGCTTATGATGAATTGATTTCTAGTTCGACTAGTGTTTTATCTTTAATTTCAGTCATTGATTTATTTGATAAAATGTCAAGTTTTCTGACAAAAGTGGATGCAAATTTTACTGCAAATTTAAGCAGCAAACTTTGCATTCTTTGTTTTTAAAACTTATCTGATGAAATGTCAAAATTCTGACCAAAGTAGCTGCAAATTATGTGAAAAAGTTTGCCAAATTTGAAGTAAATTTTATTTGAAATTTCTGGCCACAGCTGAAATAAGCAATTATCTATCGTCGATGAACTAATTTAATTACGTTTTGGTTTTCGATTTGTCGACTGCAGCTTTTGATGAATTGGTTCCAAAGTTCGATTATTCTTCATTTCCATGGGATTTATTAGTAGAATTGTAAAACTCTTTGGTCAAAATAGTCATAAATACCTTCAGAACATTTTTGTAGAAGCGTGAAGTTAGGAATTATTGATTATTGAGGAATTTACTTGTTCAAAGTTCGATTTGTTTTGTACACTTCCAAGGGATTTATTTGTAAAATTGGAAAACTCTTTGTTCAAAATAGTTCTAAATTCCTTTAGAAAATTTTTACAGAAGCGTGAAGTTAGAAATTATTGAGGAATTTGCTTGTTCTCATAAAAGCTTAATCTTTTCGTCCTAAAAGTTTAAAATGACTTAGTTCCAGAATTTTATTAGTATAAAACGCTTCCTTTCACTTATTGCTTCATTTTCAGAAGTGTAAATATATTCGGTACAAACTGACTTCGAATATTTTTTGCATCTATTTATTGATAAGAAGAAGAGCATCAGGTTTGGAGAAGCTAAAGAATTTAAATCTCTATATTTGATTAGAATGTCACAAGCAGCCACAAGCAAGTCATCATCATCCTCCGCTCTTATTTAATAAAATTTGGTAACTTAAAAAAAGTTTATTTTTGAATTTTTATGTAAAGTTTGATTTTTTTTAAAGATGGCTTTTTTAGTTCATGAATTTTCAAAAAGTGTTGCTATAGCAGTATGTCTAGAAATCTGCAACATACTTTGCAAGAATAAAACTCTTGTATTAGAAGAAATTAAATAGAAACGCGATACCCCATTTATTAAATTGGAGCTCTGCATAAATTTTACGGTTTATGTGTTGGATGAAAACTTATTTGAGTGCAATATTTACTAAAGTATACACTATACATTAAAGTTTTCATTCTAATGTCTCTAAAGTTTTTAGAATAATTTAAACTCTAATGTATGGTAATTGTTTTTTGGAGTAGCTCTTAAATATACAAAAAAGAATGCAATTTTATAATTATCCTTTTTTATGTTAATGAAAATAAAATAGAAAATCTCAACAAATATTTCTACTTTATCTATATAATTTATATACAGAAAATATCTTTTCTTAATATTAATTTTTTATGAAAAAATAAACCTAGAAATTTTATTTTAAAATTAAAAATTAAATTATCATTACAGTATTTTTGATATTTTATAATATAACTGAAACTCTGATAAAAAATTTCAGAAAGTTATTAAATACTTTTTTTTAAGTGATTTAAAAGTTAGAAATTTTATATTCACACAAAAGTATTAACTTTGGAACTGAATGCATATTTTATTGAATACATCACTTTTTTAGTATTTTGTATTATCATACATTTTAATTAAGATTTTAGGTATTTATTAAATATTTTTGCTTATATAATATGTGAATAAGGATTTTTAATTTAATTTTAAATAAACAAGATGCATTTTTTAAAAACTAATTTAATTTGAATATTTATTTAAGAACTATTTATTGAATATTTTTGTTTAATTTGTGAATAATTACTTAATTATAATTAATTTTAACTGCTAATATATTACATTCTTAGATTTTACTGTAGTACTATATTCTTTAAGGATGATTATATGCATTCTTTTCTTGTAAAACAAGTGTCAGAATCAACACCTGTGCAATGGCTTTGTATTCTTTTGAAAAATGCAAATTGTTTATAGAAGAACAAAAAAGTCAGAAAATGAGATTGCGGACATTTTTAAAAAGAAATATTAAGACAGGGTAATTTCTTTCACCCAAATTTATTCCAACTGAAAAATCTGAATTATAAAATAAAAAAAAGTACCACAAGAGTTAAAAAAAAAGACAAAAGAAAAGGTGACTACTATTTGTTATCGCCCGGCTAAGCCAAGTGGAGCGAACACAATTAAAGATGGGAAGAAGCAACGAAAATAAAAGAAAATAACGAAGAAACCAACGATTTCGAACATTACGTCGGCGGACGAACAGATAAAAAAAATCGTCTGTCAAAAGCGTTCTATTTTCCTTCACTATCGAATACGTGATGTCATAATATGAAGGCCAGGGAAAGCACCTGGAGGGTCTATTTGAAGAGCTTTAACGGACGTAATTTAAAATTGTTTTCTGTGTTCGGTGGCATATGAAATAATGCATGTTTCTCTTTAGTTTTAAAAGATATATACCCTATTTTCGGTGAAATTATTCTGCTTGGAGTCTTCAGCCTAGAGGTAGAATCTCGGGAGAGACAGTTTCCTAAATTTCTGTCATCAGGAATCGAGACATATTGATAACACTGACACACATTTCTTTTCGTTTGGAAAACTATTTTTCCTAAATTTAGGGAAATGTTAAAACACTGCGCGCACACTTTTTTATGATAGTGATACTTGGCGGATGCAGAAAAATACCGGCCTGCCGTAGAACTAGCTGGTGCTTTCGCTTTGGATTCCGGTGTTTTTTCTAAGGATTTTTGAGATGCTTGCTTAGTAAGTTAGTTTTGCAATATAATTTAAAGCTATCCACTTAAAAATATTATCAAGTTCTCTACAATATATTTTTTATTACTGTTAATAATAGCGGAATTGTGTAATATTTTTATCTATGTAAATAACATTTACATACATAAAAATATACATAGTATTTTATAAATATTTCCGATCTTATTTGGTATAATCTTATTGGAAATAATATCGATCTTATTATTATCGATATTATTTGTTTTATTAAGTAGCACAATATCCGGCATTCATGGAACTGTGATTTAAACTATCGAAGTATTGATAGAATTTCAAATTAAAACCATAAGTTAATTTTAAAATTTAAAATTTTTCTAAGAACTGTATATAAATTATAATCGTAATTTTGGTTTCTCATTTTAATCATAACATTGCGTTTTTAAAGATTAATTTTCAACTGGAATATCATTACATAACTTGTTCACTATACATATTAAATAAACATGGGATTTAGTAATGTGATGTGATAATATATAAGAAAGTAGTATTTTTAATAATTTCTGTGCAATTATGTGTAAAATATTGATCAATAAGTTCGACTTAGTCTCCTTAGCACATATTCTGTATATATATATATATATATATATATATATATATATATATATATAT
>JAPDSC010135211.1:1844-11886 GCA_026290005.1 Latrodectus geometricus | reverse complement strand
ATATATATATATATATATATATATATATATATATATATATATATATACATAATTGATAAAAGTCTTTGAGAAGAATACATACTACTCAGCATGAAAGTATTCAAACGAAATTATTAATTGCTACTAAAAATCTTGGAAAAAAATGAAGATAATCTTGTCTTACCGAATGAAGATAATCTTAATTCTTAGTTATACCTTATTATTGAATTTATTTAAAACAAAATTTAAATGTATGTACTTTTTTGTGACTTATATAACGTTTTTTATGAGTAAAAATAATTTGTTTTTACTCATTTGTGTTAATTTGTTAAACCTAAGCCAAATATTTAGTTTTTTTTATAAAATTAAAAAAAAAAAAGTCAATCGATCAAATGTCTCAGCTAGAAAACTTCTTGTGTCGCTCTACATGATTTTGATGAATTTGCTAAGGATATGCGTTGGATTAAAATTCTATTTATTTACCCCCGAAAGTCTTTTCCCTCACTAACGGGGGCGTGTTTCTTTAGGTTAAGAGGCTTTATTCTAAAGTTTAGAAGACACATCTTCTTTCAGACATAATGGCTGCTATTGTCTGCAGTTGATTGAAAAGGAGATCTTGGTTTTGTCTAAGCGAGATGGAAAACTTTTTCCCAAGAAAATTGAAAAAAAAGTCAGCTAAAATATAGGTGAAAATCGATTGAATTCACATCAAAGCAAAAAAAAAAAAAAAAAAAAAAAAAGAATGTAATTATAGTTAAAAGACATTTCTTTAAATATTAGAATTGTATTAAATCATATTTTTTTAAGAAAAACACATCTTTTGTTCTATATGTCCCAATTTTCATGTGGATTTGTTTCGAGAGAAATTATTCTTTTAATTTTATGCTTTTTTTCACAAAAACCAAAATATAAAAAGTATATCTATATGCAATAATCAGATATCTATTTCTATATATTAATCCTTTTTTGTTAAAATTGTTTTCAGAATCTCAAATATTCTTATAAGTCCAATATATGATTTTTATTCTTTCTGGGTCAAAAATTAAGTTCATTCTATTTATTAATAATTCTGTTTTTAATATATTTTATTTAATTCTAAAATCACATTTTTTTAAATTAATAAAATTTTATTACAAGGAATATTTTCATGAATTGAGATTAAATTTTTTGATAATCTAAAGAAATTTTCCTCACACCAAAGAGGCCACTATATTACTGTTAATATATATTTTGGAAACAATAACAGTATGATAGAATATCATTAGACTGGATATTTCTCTAATTTGTGAACATTCTCTAATAAATAAACTTTAGAATTACAATTCATAAACTAATTCGTTCATCCTAATTTCGTATCAATTTGTTGATTAAAAAAGTTGATTGATGTATTATTATTGTGAATGGAACAATTTTTATGACAAAACCACCTATTGTAATGGTTTTATAGTATCTAAAAAGTGCTTTATAGCCAAATTAAAGTTAATTCTGTTTAATCCTAAGTTTTGGTGATCCAGTTCATATCAGTTCTGGGTTAGCGAGATGTAAGTAATATGATTAACCCTCGACTATTATATATATTATTTATCATAGCATAAATATGAGTATGGTATATATTATACAATTCGTAATATAATGCAGTTTTAAATGCGAAAGATATATGTGTTACATACACGCAATAATATGAATACAAGTATAATTTACATTATGTATAGTTATATATAAATCTATTTGTCATATGTTATGCATAATAGTATAAATGGAAGTATGGTTTATATTATGCAGAGAAACAGATATATCCTGAAAATGAAAAATTATTATATATAGTTATAGTGAAAAATTAGAAGTATCAAAATAATCACCAAAATATTCATTATTTTCATGTTCATGGAAAAAATTGCAGTTAAACTAACTGCGTAAACTATTATTCTGGTAAAAGAAATAGGACTTCATATGATTTTCTTGGTGAGTCTAGCAAAATGTTTGATGAAGACGATTAATAAAATACTTTTCCATTTTAGTTGTACTTATTATGCACAAACGTTGTACTTATTATGCACAAACGTTGTACTTATTATGCACAATATAGATTCGAATATGCACAGTATAAATCTGAAAATGCACAGAATAAACGCGAATATAAATTCAGATTATATACATTATATAAAGAAACATAATATGTTCAGTATTTTATAAATACAAGTAGTATTATATGTAGAGTATAACTGTAGTGCGGGGACGTCTATTATACATGAAACATTTTTTTATAAACGCAAGTTTAGTATGCATAACTTTCTGCATAGATGCGAATGATACGTGTTATTTACAATTTATATTATATGCAATATATATCGTAATGCGTGTTATTTACAATACAATTATTTATTATATGTATAACACATAGTTGTGCAAATATAATGAGAATAAGTTCTAAATAAAATATAAATGTAATATTAATTTTTTATATTATTGCAAACGTTTAGTAAATTATACATTTTAGTATAGATTATACTCACACACACATATATATTATATATATATATATATATATACTTACTTAAATGTGAATAATATACGTTATATACTTGGTAGTATAAATGCACATAGTATACATTTCGTAAGTAATATAAATGGAAACAGTGCGTATTGTGCATAGTAGCATAAATGTTAAATGATATGTATTTTTGTAACTATATATACATAAATATAAAGTAAAATAAATATTTTAATTACTCCCTCTTCTCTTCCTTTTACTTTTCGGAAGCACTAAAAGAAATTTATGAGAGGAAAGACATGCTATTTCAATTGGATTGCACTAGCTTGTCTCCTACTGAAATGTTGAGAAAGTAGATTTTCCACGTAGAATAACAATGAGAGTTTTTGAAATAATTTTAGATTTGAATTTGGCCATGAGAGAAGGAAACTTTTCTGCCCCCCCTAGTATGTCACATGCATTCTAAGTGGTTGCAAAAGAAGTTAAGCAAAAGACTTTAAGAAATGAGTTGATCTCATTTAGATACTTTCATTTATAGTTTTTTTAAAACTAATTTTCCGTCACAATCAAACCGCAAGTTTTCGCTTATTTTTCCATGGGATTTTTTTTATTAGAATCCAGGTCAGATTCGGATGTCACCAAACTCCTAGTATTTGGTGAAAAATTAGAAGTATCAAAATAATCACCAAAAATATTCATTATTTTCATATTCATGGAAATAATTGCAGTGAAACTAATTGCGTGAATTATTATTCTGTTAAAGGAAATAGAACTTTATATGATTTTCTTGGTGAATCTACAAAACGTTTGGTGAGGACGATTAATAAAATACTTTTCCATTTTAGTTTGAACTTCTTTTAAATATGCATATTAACAATGAAACTGTTATTTAGTGGAGATTAAAATTTATCCATGTGTATGTATAAAAATCATTTCACAATTACTTTATTTAATTGAACATTTAAATTGTAATGTGTTATATAATTGACATCAGCATTGGCACGACAGCCCCTTGTGGGCTTGGACCTTCCTCAGAAGCTTTTCCCAATCTGCCTTTCTCCCAGCAAATATAATTGATAGATTAAAATAATTTATTCTCTCGAAACATATTACAAGAAATAGCATCAACCATAAGCGGAAAAATCATGATACTAAAGTGTTATGTATATTATGTTATAATAGCATATTGTTATAATAACATATGTATGTTATGTTAAATACCATGTTATATGCAATGAAATATACCTTGAAAGGTTTCAATTCAACAGGTCTTTGGTTACGTTCCATTCTATAATTCAATCGATTCGTTGAAAAACTCTGCCATTTCATTTAAACCTTTTTTAGCTCTTCTCACAGGTTTGTAGTTGCTTAGAATCGTATTTAAATCATTGAGCCTTTTTTTGCAATTACTGATCGTAAAGCGACTAACTATATATGGTTCCAAATCTTATTTAAGCCGTTCCGATCCAATGAGCCCTCTTATACAAAAACCGATCATTGTCTGGCAAACTACAAATCATCCATTTTAGAAGCTAATTGGTGTCATATATCTCTGAGTGTTGTAATCTTTTGGTATCTAATATTTCATAATACTGAAGTTAAAATATAATGGTTATATTTTAACTTTAGTCTTTCGTAATTAATAATACTGGTTGTGCTGGCTGGTTTTATTAAGGGCATACGATTTAGGGAGCGCATGTGTTTACAACAGTTATATTAGGCTTAAATTTACGTAATACGGGGAATTTGGCGGTAGTATCGATATTTTGGGGTAAAGTAAATGGTTGGTGTATGGCTCTCTCTCTCTTCATATATATATATATATATATATATATATATATATATATATATATATATGTATTTAGTGGCAAAGTAAAAACTTGACATATGGCTGTAAAGTTTGCAATCTGTAATTGTTGATTTGTTTTTTGTTATGTTTGTTTACGTTATGCATTATTTATTTCTTGATCCTTTTTAATTATATTTATTTTTGATTTATATGATTTTTAAACAGTATCTTTATGTATTTACCATTTTGAGATTATGATTTTCTTTGTTTTTACTTATACTAATTCTTGCCGATAATTGTAGGAACGTTATTTCGACTTGGCAACTGTTTTGTCATATGTGTCAACGCCTTATTTAACCGTTGGCGACATTTTGAAAATCACGCCAAAGGTATTTCGTATACTAAGATTTTACGCTTATATTTTATTGTATCATTTTTCAACTGAACTTGCTTGTGGAAATCATAAATTTGCAAAAAATTACCTTGGAAATCAATATAACGATGGATAACATTGTTTGTTGTCGTTATCTGTTTTCATTGCGATTTTATAGAGTTATGTTTACTACTAACTGATATTAAAAACAATTAACCCTTTCAAAACGTTGAACTACGGTAAAGTAACAAGGGTGACACTACTGATATTAGTATCCTCTCCACTCAATATTTGCATTACATATTTTTGAGAATAATATTCCTATTTTATGGAATCTACAGTACACATAGTTTATAACTCCAATTGTCTCAAACAGTTTACATATTTAACAATCATAGATTATAATAAAACGATTTAAAATTAATTCAAACTAGTTCAAAGAGTCACGGAATTCAATCTCTTGAACTGAACTAATGATCACATTGATATCCTTTCAAATTGGTACTTTTCCAGATTTTCTGTTCAGCGTCTCACAATGCAGGAAATCTACAAAACTACCAAGTATTCACCTTAGCATATATGAAAGTACAGAAATGTTGCATATATCTTTTGTTATTTAGCAATTGCTCAAATCAGACTCAACATCTGTAAGGTTTGGTCTTACCACCAGAACTCAGTAAACTCAAGGATAGTATTTTAGAAACTACACCGTTTGTGAACTTTCCACGTTGTGGTGTTAAATTGTACCATATATATAATGATGCCATTGACTATTAAACTTGAAGTTAACCTTGTGCCATTGTCATAAGAATCAAATGACATTTGAGATGCTGTGTACGGAATGATGGACTGTACACAACTCAACAACAACAGGACAACAAGATGGCTAAAATTGAATGACTAATCTGCCAAAGAATTAGGAAACACTTAGATTTATTTCTTAAGACGTTAACATAATAAAGCCTATTTTATAATATATGGGCTTCCCTTATTTGGTACGGTGTGGAAATTTTCGGAGAGAAAAGTATCAATTCAAATATCAGTTTGGTTACTTAGATGTATTGGGTGTGTTCATTGGTTTTGATCAGTATACATATAGGTAATCTGATATTTAAAAAAAAAATGAACAATTAAAACATTTTTAATTTTCCTTGTAAGATTTATTATATTATTCAATAATTTGAAATGCATTTCGCTAGAACTGAAATATTGAGAATTGCAAATATTCTTCATAATCTACTCTAATATTTTTTGCAGTTTAGTAAGAAGTTTTGGTTGGATAACGCTACTCTAGCCGTCTAAATGATGGCTTCAAAGCATGAAAATTGTCTAATTATTGCAGAAAAAAGAAATGTTTTTCTTTTAAAATCAGCACCCGTTTCAAATTTGTTTATAATATTGAACACGTTTTTAATAAATGTGAACAATGGTAAGACCATAAACATAACAATAAAAAGGCAGCAAATTCTTTTAGAATCATGCATCAGTAGGCAAAATATTTTTTTATATATTCTATGTGTATAAAGCTTCCGTTAACTTTTACCATCAATTTCAAAATAATTATTTTTAAGCTCAGCGCTTTACTACGAAAACAATAGCTTTATTTACTTTTATTAAAAAAATAATTCATTTAACATAAAAATACAAACCACTTGTTCGTTTACGATCATTAATATGTTTAAAATCGTTTGCATTATTGTAGCTTCGTAGGTTATTCTATAGATGAAATATATAAAATAACAGATATTTATTTTATACGTTTTCTGTATAGATTTAAAAATAACAGATATTTTATTAATCTTATCTCATTTTAGTTTCATAATAATTCTGATGGATTAAAACGCTCTTGGTACAACTTTAATATACCCCCCCCCCAAAAAAAAATTACGCGCCAAATCTCTACAGACTTTTTAGGGTTGCTGTTTCTTATTTTGGTGTTGCTAATTTAGGTTTTTTCAGATTTTAAGGTTTTTGCTGTTGCCAAATTTAGTATTTTTTGTATTTTGTACCATTTTTTGAGTTTTTTTTTTTTTTTATTTTTTTTTTAAGTTTTGTGGCAATAAAAACAAGTATTTTGCTTGGCGAGAAAAAAAAGTCGCCAAATTTCCGATTTGGGGGGGGGGGTATCAAAGTAGTTCCAAGCTCTTTTAGAATTTTTAGTTTATCTGATATAAATAAAAATATACGAAAAAAATAAAGGTACATTTCCGGGCCAATGCTTCTGCCGATTGAAGCTGTTTATTATAATCAAGCCTTCGTAGTTTTGCTTCATGATGAAGTAGCAGGTTCGATAATAGAATAGGCCCTGAAAAAGGATATTAACGAATGTTATTGTAACAAAAGTTAGAGCGTGTAGGTTTATTAAAGGATTTTCAAGTTATTAACGACATAGATTATTATTGTGTAGTAGTACTTAATACCAATTCATTTAACAAATAAAAGCACTTTCTGTTTGAAACTTGATTTAATTTCTTTTAATTTTGCAAGCATTTAACAAGATGTAAGACTATTTTGATGTACAATAATTAAAGACATTCAAATATTAACTTGAAGAAAATGTTAAAGAATAATTTCATGCTAGCTTATTTTCTTTCTTCCAATATTGATTGAAAATTAGATATATTCATATTTTGAAAAGGAATTTCGTGATGTCGTAGCTTGGTGGAGAATGGCATCGCACTCGTTTGTGGGCTCGATATTTGATTTAACAAAAATATGTTATGCTGAGAAGAAAGACCCTGTACAGTAAATATTCTTAGGATCTGATGTCCTGTAGTTTTTGTAATTTAGAAATAGGGAGAAGTTTAAATGAGAGAGTTACTTCAGACGATTGAGATTTCTCTATTCCTGTTCAAAATTACAAAGTGGTAGGCTGTATTTGGAGATTTTGAGCCGCACACATAAGACAATTGGGAACGCCATGTTTAACGTAAGGTCATATCAGATACTAGTGGGAAAAGTCCTCTTTCTGGTAACCGGAAGGTAATATGTTCTATACCTGACGCAACCGATGTTCCACTTGCTAAGAGAGCCTATACACGTAACTAATTTCATAGGATCCAATTTCCCACCATTAGTGCTGCATACAGAAAAGAAAATAAGGCCATTTTGAGTATCGACCTCGTCACTTAACCACGATTTAAAATTACGAAGTCTGTGTTCAGCGGCTTCGTTCAGGAAAAAAATGCAGATATAAACGTACTATAGTAATCCACGTATTCATTACATGAAATAACAGGTATTCAATTTTTAAATATCTATTGCTAATAAAAATTTAATAAATGCCTGCTTAAGCCATAGTTTTAACTGACACATGCAAATAAATGTATTGCATAAGAAACAATATGGAATTCCAAATTTAAAAATTCCAATTCCAATTAAACTTGATTTAATTATTAAAATAAATCTTAAAATCATATATTTCAAAGAAATAAAATAGATTTTTATAAGGAATCCATATTTTGTTCTCATCAACTATGCATTACACGTTCCCATGTAATAAAATCAAGTATATAATTTATTTTTACACGACCCAAATCAAATCTCTGAGAACATCTCTGTCCAAGAGAATTTAATCGTGTATGCACCTAATTTGTTGCTTTCAATTCATTTAATTCGAATTAAATTAATATAGCACGCTTTATTGTTCTCGAAAAATATCGAAATGGCGCAAAGAGAGGGGACGAAGAAATTATTCATTATTCTACAATAGCAATAAAACGGGAAAGTGAAAATTCAATTGAGGTCATTTTAACCTTCTAAATGAACCGGTATTGAATTTTGATTTCTTAATATATGTATACAGAGAGAAAGTGAGAGAAACAGAATAAGTATGCAATTTAGCTATAGAAATGAATTGGAATTTCCATTAGTATAGTTATGAGTTCATTTGGCGAAATTTTTTTTCTCCCCAAATCAGTTAACTAGACCAACACCAATTCAAATGTAAATTCTTGATCATTAGCTATAAAAATTACTCTAAAGATAGTCAATTATATAGGGAATGTATATATAGAATTTAAATTCCGTTGTCTCTTAACAGTACCTTCCTCTGTTGATAGAATAAATAAGTATTTAGACACTTTATTATTAAGAAATCATCTGAAAATGACAATTGAAATATTTTCCCTAAACATTTGTAAATTGCTGACCTGAATCTCGCCTATTACTTAGACAAAAATGAATCATTTTAGCCACATAAATTCAAGCTCTAAGTAAATAACAATCAATCAAATCGAAAAGTAGTGATGGGTAAATTAGTCTATAAATGGAAACAATTTGATACTTTGGAGTTTTCATACATTAGTAGGTCTTTGGAAATAAATAAGTATAACAGATATAATTAAAGAACTGTAATGATGGTCCTATCTGGGTGTATTTTTAAACAGGTTGGCGAGATTTTTTTACCGATGGAATTTAATGGGGCAGAACGCTTTAGAGGGTAATAGTTAGTATAGTTTAAAATGCTCAAATTTTGCCTATTTTTTTTTATGATTCATTATTTTTTAGAACTGTTTCGTACGAATTCCTTGTACGGTGGTCCACGTAATTTAAAAATTTTTCTACAATCAAAATGTGTTGACAAAATAGTTTAACGTAATATCGTAACATTAATTAGTTTTATACCAAAATATTATATTTAGAGTTTGTGTTCTGTTTAATATCATTCATTCCCAATAAACAAATCAAACAATTGCCAAAATATTTGAAGTTTAAATCTATAGCAACCTAGTAAAAATAAATGGATTTATATATTTTATCACGAATCACATTGAGAATTTTAAGTATTATAAATTTCTTTTTTGCCTCTAAAATTAGCCTCAAATGAATGCTTTTGGTGGAAATTGTCATTAAATCTGCAAAGTAGTTGGCGTATTTTTGCTTGCGTCTCTTTTTATTTTGAGCCTTAGTTTAACTAGAGATAAATGAGAATATATTGTCGGGTTTTTATTCTTACTACTCTTACATAATAAATTTGACAAGATCGAAATACTATAGATTCTCACAATTATATTTAGAGTTTGATGGTAAATTCAATTTGCTTCTTTATTATAGATACTATTATGACGTTCGATTAATTTTATGCCGTAAATTAATGACAAACTATTTAGTATCCAATCATATATTATCTTCTAGGAATGCGCAGAACACAAAATAAAATTACATTAAATATTATAAACAAAAAACACTTCTAGCATCCTCCACAGATACCATCATTCTTACTCTCTTTCTCTTGAAATTATGTCTAACGTCACCTCTTTGCCATTGAAATCATAACAATGAATTTTTTTTAATAAAACTATATTTCATTCATATTTAATTACTTTTAAGATTTTACTTCAATTAAGATTCCTTAATATTAAGTGGAGATATTTTTATTTTATATCCCTTATTAATACACTATATATAT
>JAPDSC010135207.1:15578-69588 GCA_026290005.1 Latrodectus geometricus | reverse complement strand
ATATATATATATATATATATATATATATATATATGTCTGTGTGTATGCATGCGTGCGTATTAAATTTAGTTTTTAAAATGTCTGAAGTATTTGTAATTTCAGTCTAAGACAATTTTCCGCTTTCATAGTCACAAGATTTAGTAATAGTTTCTTATAAATGATTAAAATTATCTTAACTTAATAATGATGTTAAAAATTTATTAAAGAATTAATTAAACATTATTTATTAATATGTGTTAACAGTGCAATATTTAAAAATGTGAAATATTATCTCAAATTATTTATTTAAACTACTATTAAAAGATCAAGCTTATTTATATGAATGTGAAACAATTTTAAGGCGTGTAAAACAAAAATCGATTTTAATATTTTTCAATTATTCTGTTTTATATTGATACATGTTTACACTGCTATTATTTTGGATAAGTAAAAAAAAACCTATTTATCTGTACTGAAAAATATAAGAATGTAAAAGAAATTCCAATACACACATATCAAAAAAGAAATTTAATTTCATCTTTTGAAAAGGTTATTCAGGGCCACGATAGCCAAGTTCGTTAGAGTGTTGGTCTCGTAATCGCCAGGTCGCGGCTTCAATTCCCTGCCGACTAAAGACCGTTGTGTTAACTAATGGCGACTGGGTCACGTAAAATATGTTGTGGTCGCAATGTCCTCCATGTTCCCATTCCAAATTAATACCTCTGTGGGTGTTAGGAACCAGGCCTTGGGTCTTCTTTGGCTTCCTATCTCTAAATTGGAAGACACAGAAAGTGCTGCCATCTATGAGTCAAAGTCATTCTTCAACCCTCATGGGAGGGAGTCACTATTAGTGAACTCGACGGATCTTCGGTTAAGCCGGGATTCGAACTCAACGAGAACAACGCCCTAACCAGGTTACCGGAGTCATTCTATGATTGCCTATCTATGATGTAGAAAATAGATTCATAGATATAGAAAATATATATATATAAATTTGTTTTTCATTAATTTATCTTCTTCCTCTATGAAATTTGAAATTTCATTTTTATTTTTGCTATTGTATCATTGATGTGAAAAATACAGTTTACAATATTGACTGTTGCTTTTGATTGAATTCTGTATTCTTATTTCCACTTGTCATAAATATTTCGTTTTTTACTATTAATGTTAGAGTAAATTACTATTAAACTACCAAAATTCATATTCGCATTAGTATGAAATAATAAATTTTAATATTTATTGATTGTTTACATATATATATTCTGTACTTTTATTTCCCACTTTTCACCACCAATCAAGAGAGAGGTCTTGAAGATTATCGACTTGATTATAATGTCCATCATTTTGGACAAGTTATATTTAAGCTTTTAATAAAAGTGTTAACAAGATATTAAATAGCTCTTTTATTTATCGCTGCAATTTCATATTTTAGGAATTTCATAGCAAAGTCTTTGTAAGCTTCGTTCGGTTAATATTGCTACGTATATCTATTGTTTTACCAGTTTCGTCAGATTTATTTCTTTATAATCACTTTTCACATGACTTATTTAATTGGAATTACAGTTTAGATTCTATTCTAAGCTAAACATCAACATCTGTGATGGAATCGAATCAATGAACTTTTGGATTGGAGACTAGAGTATTAATCAATCAGCTGCCAGCCTTATATTTCCAATCGCATCGCTATTGCTGAGTAATATTTGCGAATTAATTTTTGATTTCCACAATTGCTTATTAATTTGACAAAATTCGGATTAATTATCTTCCCTTGAATTCAACGAAACAAGAGAGAATAGCATAGTTATCTGAAAACTCGATAAAAATTCTTCTCAAACTTTTAAATTCTGAGAACTGCCATAAACAATCTGATGGAGTTACTAATGAAGAGAAACTAAAATGTAAAAACCCAATTTCTATTTCGAAATCTCCGGGAAACCTGCAAACAGTTAAAAGCACTGATTTTACTATCGGTCCGAAAGCAGCTAGAACTTCTTCAACTTTGCATTGAAGTGCTTAGAAACGAAATTCTTCGAAGTTTATACGAAATGGTGCTTTCGCAGCCAAGGAAATAAAATTCCGTTGGAGGAAGCACTTATTCATGCAAAACCGCATGCGCAAGCCAGTGAGACATAAAAGTCGGAAATGGGATTTCATCTCGCATGATTTTTGAGATAGAATGCTCACTTTTGCTGAATCTCTTTTTGCTTTCATTCCCGAATTCCTTAAAAGAGGGCAAAGCAGTTGCTTCTCGACAGAAGTTTCAAACAGGCAGTTCGTATGATTTTAATATTATGTTGCGAATTGTAACATCCATATGAAATATTTTTCCAAATATGAAATGCTGGGAGCATATAGAGCAATGATTTAATAGTTAATTAGTTAAGATCGTTAATTATTATTACTATTATTTAATTAAACGTAAAATTTAATTTTTAAAAATGCAATTGAAAAGGGAAATAAATGAGGAATCAATGAAAATAATTAAGATCGATAATAATTATAATTATTATGAAATTATTATCGTTCTTAATTATTTTAGATTTTACTACTTAGAGTATTTTAAACGTTGGCACGCTGCCAAGATACAAAATAAATCTTATTTCTTGTTTTTAAAGGAACAGTTGAGTGTTCTAATTAAAATTATTTAAGAAAATTACAGACACATTGTTTATTATTCTTTTAAAAATAAAAAGTAGAAAAATAAAAACTTATAGTTATTATAGAATATAATAAAAACTAGCATAATTATTATAAAAAATAAAAGGAAAAATATATAAAGCTTATTTTGAAGTAAATATCAGATTGTGATCAGATTCGGATGGGTAAATAGTAGAAATAAATTCACTCCTTTAAGGGTATAATATAAGCAAAATATCATTAAAATATCGCATTTTTGATTTCAGTCTAATATTAATGTATGTACTGAGTACTAACTAAATCAAAAAGAATTTTTCATTTCTGACTATTTTTTACAGAGATATTGACATTTTTATGAATGGCCACGCGCCCCTTTTTTACATTTTGACGCCGTTTAATTGTTGATTTCGTTTAATTATAATTAAATATATAACAAGCTGCTAATTTTTGTAATTACTGAAAAATAATTTCAAACAAATTACTAAATATTTAGAAAATATATAATAGTTTGAATTACAAGGAACCAATAAACTTTTATGTTAAGCAAATTGCAATATATGAAATTTGTGTAGCAAATACTGTTTTTCTCAAAATTGATAATTCTAACAATTTCAAAACTTTGAAATGCTCTATGTGCAATCATTTTTTTTAGATTTTTTTAAAACTTTCCATATTTGTTGTTTGCATCAATATAAACAAAAGTTATGATGAATTTTATAAAAAAGAGTAAAAGTTTCATATAATTTTTTATGTAAAATAAAAATATTTTTCTGATTTTTTTTAAATTGCAAATTTTCATTTAAATTTGAATTTTTTGACTATTTTTATTTAATAGGGAAAGAAAACATCGCAATATTTGATTTTAATGATAAAAGGAATACTATATGAGAAAATGGAAAAATTTCATAAATTTTTGTTGCAGATGGAGTGTTTTGAAATTTTTAAATTTAATAGTATTTTTAAATATTTGAATTTCATTATCTTAAAAACTATTCAAAAAGTAGTAAAACAAAATTTTCTATATATGTTTGCATTTACATTATATATTATTTCTGTTAATTTAAAAGAAATAGCAAAAAAATTTAAAAAGTTAATTTTTAAAGTCCCTTGTACCTTTAATACAAACACACTTATAACAAACAATTATCGTTAAAATTGGAGTCACTAATTCATAATATTAAATGTTAAAAATTTAACAAATATTTCAAAAAATTAAAATCTAAAAAAAGAAATTTGGAGGAAATTAACTGATGAATAGTGCTTCATTATTATAGATTTTAAATAAATTATTAGAATGAGATTAAGAATTAGTTGAAGTAAATAGAAAAAAAATGAAATTAATGCCATATGTAGCATGTAAAAGAGAAAATAAATATTTTTAACAGATAAAAAAAATCAATAATTCCATACAGATAATAATCTATAAAATAGATTATTACCTATACGAAATATCTATATTATGAAATTATAATTTCTAATTTCTTTATTTTCTTTTTTAAATAATTCAATATTTTTAGGTTCTTAACGTTTCTTGATATTAATATTAGGCTTAAATTTTTATGTTTCAAAATTAAGCGAATTTATTTTATTTTTTGAATTCCATTTTCATATCTTTTTCTTTTTGGTATAAATGTTTCGGTAAACTTTGACATTTCATACCTATTTTTTTATTTTTGAATTTTTTATTCTTTTAATGGAACTTCTTTACTCTATTTTTTTCTGTGATAGATGTTTTTATTTATTTCGACTAGATATTTTTTTCAATTTAAATTGTTTCATATTCATTACTTTTCCAGATATTTTTTTACATGCATTTAAATGCTATATGTTCTATTAATGATATAATCGGTTATTCTTTTATAGTTCCATTCAATGTTTTGGTCAATAATACTAAGAAAATGCAAAAAGAGTATTTATTTTAAATTTTAAGTATTTATTATAAAAGTTTTTTTTTTTTAATTTTGAGCCACAAATCGAGTGCACAAAATAATTTTCACGAGTCTGATGCGAAATAAAAATTAAAATATTTCAGCACTTAATTTTTTTATCATCGTGATTGTATATATTATTTTTAATTGAGATATAATTTAATTATGTATGTATCACTTGATTTACGTTACTAGAATTACAAGTTTCGGTGAATTTTGTTGACTCACGAAAGTTGAGTCCGTTATATAAACAGAGGAAAAACATCTGAATTTTAGATTCAGAAAAAAATACGTGAAAAAATACTTACAAAAATAAAATACATAATTCATCATAAGCAAACACCTCTTACAAATCGATAAGGTTAAGGTTCAGGAAACAGAATTGATTTTTGTCGTTTTCCTTTTAATTGTCTTTGGCTGTAAAATAAAGGAAAAACATGCTAAAAACATGATTGCAATAAAAAATTATGTTTTAACGAAAGCATTAAATTAGTGCTTGTATATTAAATGTGCACTTAATTGCAGTAGAATTTAAAAACTAGTTGAATGGTAAAATTAAGATTTTAACAAGTGTTAGATTATTGTAATAAAAAATTGTTATTATTTGTCTCGCAAACTATTTATTTCATTGACAAAAAATCAGTTTCTTAACCTACTCGGAATATATAGTTAAAAATACTGTATTCGTACGCCGGAATAACTTTCATTTACTAATGACAAAATTCAGAATAATTGAAAAATTGGCTCGAAAAAAAATCATAGTATTATCAATTTTAGGCAAACGGTCTTAACAGTAACAACGGGTATTTTTCTAGTTATTTTAAAGAATAACATAAGTTATTAAAATTGAAAAGGGTATTGTACAAAAATTTATAGTTCCTAATTTACAAGATTACATTTATTGATGTACTTCAGTATTATAAAATATGGTTTAGACAAAAAATAACCTTAGCCTTCGATATAATTCTTGGATTAATTTATGATGAAAATGCCACAAGGATTCTATAATTCAGTTAATTCATAATTATCTTGGATTAAAAATTTATCTTACAAAAAATATTCGTTTTAAAATTTGAAATTAAACATTTCAATTAGAATTTAAACTAAAAATTAAATATTAAGATTTAAATATCTGTATTTTTCTAATTGTTTTGATGTTGAAAGATGTAGATAGTTTTGCTTTTTTTATGTCCTCAAACTTAATGTATTTTTTGCCGATTTTTCAAGTGAAAATGTAAATTGCATTTAAAATTATAGTATAATATTAGAATAGTTGTTGTTTCATTATTTAAAATCTCAAAATACATTATCCGTTAATTTTGTGGTTATATAAAAGTAAGTAATGATATAAAAGTAAGCTCCATTTTAAAATAACAAACTAATTTTAGAATGATAACTGTCCCATTATCTGAAAAATCACAAGTTAATTTTTTTTCTACCAAATTTGCATTTATGAAAGTAAATTACGTTTGAAGTTACTTTATAACTTCAGAATTTTGTTGGTCTTATTTAAAATCTCAAAATCCAATGCATTTTCCCAATTACATATAAAAGTAAATTGCATTTGAAGTTTATTACTTTTGGGTGGTGAAGTACTTCATGATCTAAAATCTGAAGATACATTTATAACTACAAGAGAATGTAAGTTCTATTTAAAATAAAATTCTAATTTTAGAATATTAACTGTCACATCATCTGAAAAATCATAAGTTAAATTTTTTTTTCTACCAAATTTGCAGTTATGAAAATAAATTACATTTGAAGTTACTTTATTACTTCAGAATTTTGGTGGTTTGATTTAAGATCTCAAAATCTAATGCATTTTCCCAATTATGTATAAAAGTAAATTGCATTTGAAAATAAATAACTTTTGGATGTTGTGTACCTCATGATCTAAAATCTGAAGCTACATTCTCTGGCAATTTTGTAGTTATAAATGTAGGTTCTATAAGAATCTAATTTTATAACAATCTAATTAATAACAATCTAGTTTAGAATGGTAATTTTCATAATTTCATCTGAAAATCTCAAAGTTAATTCATTTGCTATCAAACTTGTATGCTTTATAACAAATATGTAACAAAAATATAAGTATGTACAAACAAATATGTTTTAAATTCCTAGTTTTAATTTAAAACATATTTGAAATTACTAAATACTCTTAAACGGTATCTTATTATCTAGAATCTCAAAATACAATACATTTTATGCTAATTATGAAATGTAGCAAAGTATATTGTATTTGAAATTACAATCTATACATTTTCTATCTTATTTTACCTATAATCTCAAAATAAAATACATTTTATGCTAACTATGAAATATAACAAATTAAATTGTATATGAAATTACAATCTACGTTTTAAATGATATCGTTATTTAAATTCTCTAATCTGAATACATTTTCTGCTAAATATTAGGTTGGAAAAAAAGAAATCCGTTATTTTCACGTGAACTTTATGTAACTTCATTTGGATTCACTTTGTAAAAATGTTTAAAACAGCTTTCATGTAGATTTTTAGGTCTTGCGCGTTACGACTGTTGACAAGCGGTTAACTTCGATCATTTTTGATATTTTATAGACATTTTCGACGATGCTGTATCTACATGCGAGGTGCATCTCTAACATCAAAAATACCCGAACGGAATCGACGGAACAAAAATTGTACGTGACTGGTTGTTACAGTCTTATATAGGACGATAAACACCTTTCACAATTTTAGCCACCCGGCTATCTTTTTCGCCGTTACAAGAGAAAAACGAAAATGTATCGAATTTTCTGTTTGTTGTCTTCCATTTTTAAAACTTTGAATTCGTAACTGAATGAATCAAACAAAAAAATGCAAGAATATATTTTGGTGTCAAATGTCACCTTTCTAACGAGCATAAATCTGAAATTGTTTGATAGATACCTCACGAGATATCGATCACTACAGACGTCTACCGAAAAAATTATGGATTACTTTTTCCCCAACCTAATATATAGCTATAGAAATAATTTCTATAAAATTATAAACTACATTTAAAATGATAATTATCCCATTATCTGAAATCTCAAAGGAAATTGATTTGCTGTCATGTTTGTCACTATGAAAGTAAACAGCATTTCAATTTACAACATTACTTCAGAGCACAGATTGTCGTGTTATCTAAAATCTCAATTTTCAATACATTTTTTAAGTAAAAGTAAGTTACATTGGAATTTTTATTGGTGTTTCTTTCTTGCAGATCGTTGTGTGGGCAGGGTGGTGCTCGGGCCGTACATGTTCTCCAGGGGGAAAGGCCTAGAACACTGGGAAGAGGCCATGGCGGCCGGACACAAGCAGATCCGGTACTGGCACAAGCTCAGTTGAAGAAAATCTAGACGCTCACAGCCAAAGGAACAACCCTTCGACGTCACACCTATTCTTGGTCAAAAATCGTATCGAGTAGTAAATTCGAAAAAGAAAAAAAAAACAAAGAATAATTAGATTATACACTTTATTATCTTAGATGTCATAATCTTTAGCTGTTAAAAGAATATTAGACACTGTGAAAAACGTACGTTGAGAAAAGTGTCTAAATTTTCAGATAAAAATTAAGTGCATTTTAAAATTTATAAAGTGGAATTGATTGTTTTTTTACTATGAAATCATAGACCACACTAGCGAATTAGTTATTAATAACAATATGATTACTTATAATTTAATTTATTATGAAGCAATAATAAGTTACTTTTATATATATGATTTTGTATATATGATTGCGTCATTTGCCAAATCAATTAACTCCATAAAACAAGAAATTAAGAAAAAAATGGTAAACATAATATTTTTTAAGATTATCATTTTTTTATTATTTACATATGATTCTTGTGGTGTTAATTCTTATTATAAATGGAATTTGTTTGGAATATATACAGTTATGTATTATATTTACAGCTTAACGATTAAAATTTTCTAAAATATATAAAATGAAGTTAATCGATTTGGCAAGTGAAATATCGATATGTGTGTTTCAATAAATTGTACAACTATGTCTAAAACTTTTAAATTTATGAATGGTAAAATATTTCTATAATTTCTCTAAAATTATAGAATCATTTGGTCAAAAATCTAATCCCCTTAAAATTATATTTTATAGTTCGGAAAATCTTTTCGTTTTTCCACCTGAATCAGTTTTTTGCTAGTGAAAACCAAGCATTTTATGAGTACGAAATCATGCTACGACCAGAAAGATGGTAAAAGGTATTGGACTAGAATTGACAATATAAATTCAATAAAATATTTATTCGCTATACGTTTTTCATTTTCATATAAAACGAAATAACTTTCCGAACTACCCAATGGAATCATTTTATTCCGTAATTTTTTTTTTCGTATTTTATGCATAAAAACAAAAGTAACAAATAAACCAGATAAACAAGACATTTTCAAAAATAAAAATGCAATAATTGGTAGTAGGACTATTACCATTATATCAAAATACATGCTGAGTATTTCATTTTAATATCATAAATTTCTAGTTGAAATTGTAATTTGTAAAGATAAAACTTTTAATCAAAATTTGTTAGAAGATGTAATATTTCTTGCAGTATAAAATGGTTTTATAAATAATATACTTTTTTATTTCAACTAAATTTATATTTAACTCAATAATCTTGTAGGCTGTTGTTATATAAATATGAATGATTAATGTATTGCCAGAACTGTATAACTAATATATCTATTTTCCGTGTGGAACCATGTTTATAAGGAATTTTGTATCATAGCATTAGATATAGTATATTACACAGATAAATATAGAACTTTCTTAAGAAATATTTTGTTACTTTGAATTTTGAAACATTAGTAAATAATAAAAACTTTAAGCACATATATGCTTTAATTTAAAATCAATTTTAAATTTAAATATAACATCTGAAATAAAAAAAATCGCATTTCTAATATTTTTTTAATTTGCATTACATTGCTTTAGGGATATTTTGTTAGTTTTTTATGCAAAATTTCTTTTATAATTTTTTTTCTTTTATACTTTTATTTATTCTTTTATAAAAATTTCTTTTATGAAATGAAGAATTATTCTTTTATAAAAAAAATATTTTATTTATTTTAATGACTAAAATTAAGCAATCATTTTTATAATTTACAAATATCTCAATTCGTATTATCCATTTTTTGATGAATGTCCAATATATTTATTATGAATACAGTTTAACGAATCTAGTCTCTTTGATTATAGAATTATTTTAAAATTTATATTTTGCAGCAAGTAGATGTATAATAATCGTAAAAACCTACTTTATAAAGTGAAAGCTTTTAATTGTATATTTTAATAATGATAAAGATACTTAAAAATATATGTTTATTACATATTAGCAAACATTTATAGATAATTTTCTCTACTTATATGCAAGAGTATTTATTACATATGGCGCTTTTCTCACTAAAACTAGACACATTTAGCCTTGTCTTATTTTCAAATTACTTTGATCTTTTTTGTATTTGTGTAAATGTAGAATAAAATTTCTCTCTATGTAATGTCTCTTAAATTTTTTCTGTAAATCTTAGCTAAAATTATTAGAAAAAAGTTTATTTTAATGTACAAATTATAAGTACTAAGTACAAAAATTTTTATTTTTTAAATTTTTGTAAATTTTTATTACATAAAATTTAAATTACATTTTAATGTACAAATTTTAAGTAACAAAAAATTAAATATTTACAGAAGATATCTTTTTCATATCTTTAATTTCTGCAAAATCATTATATAGCAATTAAGAAGGGCGTAATTTCATAATGTTATTGGTTCTATGAGTTAAAAATCCACAGCAATTATTTGATATAAAATAAAATAAGGCTTATTTTTAAAAAAGAAATTTAATGTAAAACTCGTTGATGCTATTGAGAAAAAGAAGAGAAACGTTAAGAAGAGTAAATGCCATTCGGTTGGATTCGGCAACACTCGGAAGCAATCGGATATTCAGTGTTATAATGTCATTTATGTTTCAATAAATCTATATTTAATGACATGGAGAATAGAAACTGAAAATTTTGATCAGAGAAATATTAAATGTGTACAAAAAGAAAAGAAAATATTAATAATATTTATTATATTAATATTTTCTATTATTAATTATATTTGAAATTATTAATAATGATTTTATAATAATTGAAATTATACATTTACATGAAATAAGTGAGCAGTTTAATTTACATTTAAGGAGCAAAGGTTAATTATCCCTATTTTTTCATTAAAATTGAATAGAAAATATATTCTACATTTTTTGCAAATTCAGGTGAATTCTACATTTGGTAGTTAAAATCTATATCAAATAAATAATGCATTGTTAAAAAAATTTTCCAATAAAATAGAATTATAACTATAGCAATCAAGAAATCTTTACATCCTTATTTTTAAACATTGTATGCTTAATTATGAATTCACCAAGGAAAGATATAATTGCGTTAAATATATGAAGCAAGCATAAGCTGATTCAATAAATATATTTTTCAGTTGTATTTATAATATATTTTTAATAATATTTTATTTATATAATGTATAATTAAAAATATATTTTTAAGGTAATATATTATTAAATTATATTTATAATTTCGAATATTGTGAGTATGGTACCCATTGTATATGGAATACATATTTTGAATAAACCAGAAATGGAAAATTAGAGTGGAGTTGCGTAATTAGGTTTTTTTAATACAATTTTCTTTTAAAAAAATGAGAGCTTTTAATCTGACTTCTCAGTTTATCTATTGCAAAAGTGGTCAAGACGTCGACCGCGGTCGACTGGTAGACCGCGATGACATTTTAGGTAGTCCACGCGACCATCCCGATAATGACCTCGGATATTAACAATTTAATTTATGACTTATGACAGAATCAATGAATTACTTAAAATAAAAATTTAATACTCTCTACGCTTTAAAACCCAAAACAAACTGTGCAAAGATTTCGATTTAAAAATGTATGATTAAAGGTTTACGATTTATGAAACCTAAAACGAACATGATGAGTGCGATTAAAACATTCAAAAAAACTATAGAAAGGCATGCATCTCAATTAAGAAAACATGAATTGAGAAACTTCAAAAACATGGAGGAAGAGTGCATGTGTAATCCAAACCGAGAAATCAAAGATTTCGCTTAATACTTACTTGTTTTGTTTGAAGAATTTGAAAGAAGATTCGCTGACTTAATTAGGTTGAAAGAAATACTCAATTTTATGATATTTCCATTTAATGAAAATGCCAACATTGATGGAGTATCAGAAAAAACAGGAATTTAATAGATAGCACATCAGTCGCGGTCGAGAAAAAAATTATTAAATTAAGATGATATATATATTTTAAATCCAGAGCATATTTAGCGATACTGATTTTTGGAAATTAATTTCTAAGGAAACGTTTCCAAATATTTGCAAACTGATTTTGTATTTGAAATCATACTTTGGATCGAGGTATCTTTGCGAATCTGCTTTTTCAACCATGAACAAAAAACAAACATTAGTCGCATTTAACAGATGAACATTTAATTTCGTGTTTATGCATTGCAATAAGCTCGTACTAGCCAGAATATGATAAACTTTTCGCAGATATACAGTTCCAAATTTCAACTAAACGAAGTGAATAGGATGATCAGTTTTTGATATATGAATACTTTGATTATTTTCGTCAGTAAATTTTTATTTTGCAAATATTAAGTTTTTTTCAGAAAAATTATATAATTTACTATTTTTTTTTGTTACCGAAAATAAATATGTACATTAATTTAGCTCTGCCATTGGTAGACCACCTTCGATTTTTTAAATGTGGAGGAGACCCCGGATCCCTAAAGTATGGCCACCCCTGATCTATTGAGTCACTTCATATGACGTCAAAGTCACGTGTCGAGTACAATCAGTTTTTTTTTTTTTTTTTTTTTTTTTTTTTTTTTGCTTGTTTGATATTTTCGCCACTTAAACTTATTTAAATTTGAATTTAATAGGCTATAAGCAGATTTTTGGGAATATTTCATTTGCAATTTTGTCTTCAATGTTGTAAGCATTTCAGAGAGAAACTATTTTTTTAATGTTACTGTGTTCTATTAAAGTAAAATGGTGACTAAATCTGAGCTACGTGGTTATTTTGGCAACAAAAATTGGCAACTGTCGATGTTAACTGCTTCATTAACTTTCAATCATGTCACATAAAACAATTCTACGAATTTCTTTTTCCATAAAAATATTTACGAAAATCATTCAGCTTATTCAAACACAGAAGAATTTGAAAAAGTATATAAAAAACATTTAAATCGTCCTTGCCGATGTAAATTACGCATAAAGAGGATGTTATGATTTATTTATTGCTTGCATAAACAATCAAATATTAATAGTTAATGTGCTTTACATACTACATGAAATAAATTTTACTTAATAATTCATAAGTATTTATTTTTTAATAGCGGTATCAAGAGAGACAAATCTGCAATAATATATAAAAGAATCAACCCCACTAAGATATTGGCCAAAATTTTCTTTCCCACTGCTCACTGAAGAGCTCATCCCACTGACAAATTGATTTGTTTTTTGCTGGGTGGACAAAATTGTATATTCAACATTATTGGTGAAAACGATTATTTGTTTCACTCACAGACCAATTACAAGTAAAATAAAGTGACTTACACATGATCTAAACTGTAACGAAAGAAAGAACCACTTTATGGTTAATATTCAGCGGCTTATTTATTATTTTAAATGTTACACTGTAAGAATTAAGTATTCTTATCAAGTTTGCTGTATAAAATTATACTAGACACATTTACAAATTCCAAATATGAATATAACAAATAATAATGTTAACAGTATACCCTTGGTATTTGACATATGGCAAGTACGAAGTGTAGATGAGCCCTCTGGTGATGAATCTATTTCTAATTTGCTTTGAGAAGATGATTTGGTTTATTTGGCATTAAAGGCTATCTTTTGCATACAAGGGCTAATTAGATCGTGAACATAACCGTTTTGAAGTCGATTCTGAACTACTATAACCATTCAAGATCAAATTGAGATTCAAAGGCACGAACTGTTGGACCAAAACCAAAGGCTATCTGCCTTTAAGCTCAGATATAAAAGATACTCAAGTTATCTCTGGTAAAATTTCATAAATCAATTGATTTACGAAAATTTACCAGAGATAACTATAATTTATGAAAATTAACCAATTGAAAATAATAAATGAATTGAAATTCATAAATCAATTGAAAATAATCATAAAAGTTAAACTTTTTAACCAGTGTATTCCAATTTCGTTATAGTTAGTATAAAGACATGACGATCTACTTTTTTATTCAAAAAATAAAAGAAATTAACCAAAAGTAGATAATACAATTGTACACAACTATGTCAAATGAAAAAAAAAGGCACGAAAGAATAAATTAAAAAATTTTTTTAACTTTTCGTTAAATGTGTTACTGTATATACCAATTGCGGCATTTTCCAGTTTTTTTAAACAAATTGCGTTTCTGGAATTTCAGCTGTTGCTTTTAACCTAATAAAAGAAAAGAGGACATGTTAATGTATCACATTTTTCAAAGCCAATGATTTTCTTACATTAGAATAAAATAATTACTTAAAGTTGATCTTTAATTTCATCTCAGTTTTAAGTTAATATCTTTATGTCTTAGTTCTTCTACCAACTGCACAAACATCACAACTTCCTGCTCAAGAAGAATTATATCAGAAAGTGAATGATTACAGCTTGTCCCTATCTCTTCAACAATTTATCTGTTCAAATCCCACATCACATACAGCTATTTTTAGTAATCCCCAATTCATTAGAAACTATAGGTTCTGGTCGAATTATCATCAAACCGACCAGCTCTCTTGGCTTAAGAACTATTTTGGGAGTATTTGGAAATTGTATTTCGGTCGAATTATCACCCATCAGACGAATTCGGTGGTGGTAATTTTGGGGACTATTTTTGGAGTATATTAAAATCTCTTAGCCCCATGTAAGTTATATTTAATTTGATAATATTAAGACAAATATCATTTGATGATACATTGATTTAAAAACAAAACAGTTAAGAAATTTTTGGTCTTTGAATCAATGAACTCATTTTATTTATTGTAATAATATTGTATATCAACATAAAACAGTTGCATTTGTTCAATTAAATGTACTAAATTCAGTATATATATATATATATATATATATATATATATATATATATATATAATAGTTAATTGTGAATAAGTACAAATGGCAGGTTTTATAGATGAAATAGAACAACTTAACTTATAATTCAAACAACTAAATCATCCATCCCAATGTTTGAAATATTACAATGTATTTTGGGTGGAAATATTTTTATTCTAGTTGATTAAAAAAACGATTAATACAACAAACAAACCTTGATAATTAAGTATAATATTTATTATAATTAGCTATTATTAATTATAAACTTATTATTAATTATAAATATCTTAAACAACGCTAAGCAATTATTGTGCAACAGAGGTAAAGGAATGTTTATTTTTCGTAATTAAATACATACCCTGTTACTTTGTAATTTGTTTCGATGCTTCTTAAGATAATGTTATTTTCTTAACCTTAAAAAATTCAGAATAATATGAATATAAATAAAATAAATAAGTCAATATGAAACATAATTTAGACTTTATTATATCATAGATATATATCATAATATAAAATTTCTACAACTATTTTATTTTCAATAAGAAAATTTATCTAGTAATGTTTTCAAATGGACTTCATATTTCCTAAAACATTTTACATGTTCCAAAATTGCTTTTTTTGAATGTAAAAATTCTTTCATTGAAATTTTTTACAAATTAAATAATTTATATTTTGTCAACATAAAATTGTAAAGAAGTTATATATAACCTTAAACTATAATTTTTAATTGTATTTTGCTAACGTTTATCAAAATTATTTTTGAACTTTAATGTTTTCAGTCTTATAAAATACCGCGTGATTAGTGCAAGAACATTTAGAAACAATAACTATAGCCAATAACAATAGCATCAGTATTACTGCTTTATTAGTAACAATAAAAAAAGCTTTTAAATAATTATATAATTAAATGGGAAAAAAAAAGTTAATGGAGGGTAAAGGCATAAGGATTTGTATCTTTATTCCTTTCCTAATATTCAGTTTATCATGCCCAACATTTTGTCGTCATATTAACATTCAATTTTATTCACATATTAACATTCAATTTATTATTAACGTCATATTAACATTCAATTTATTATTAACATTCAATTCAATTTTATTACTTAATTTTTCGTAACACAAACAAATATTAAAATTACATTAAAGAGTAAGTATGGAATTTAAATTAAGCGTAAGCAAATTTTTATTAAAAAATATTTTTATTAATATAAGGGAATTTAAGAGTGATAATATCAAATAAGATTTTTTCGGAAGTAAATGACTTTCTAAGTAAAGCATGCAATTTAAGCATTGTAAAATGTTAATTAAAATAATATTATTTTGGAAGAAAGATTATTGCATTTTGTTTAATCTCATTGCCTATTTCATGAAAAAATTGAACACTTGCAAATCTAATTGATTTATCAAACTAAAAATAATAGATCCCTTCAAATTATTATATTTTAGAAACTATCTAATTCCAATGACTTCTGAATATCAATAATATACGCTTTTAAATTATTGCATTAGAGATTATCTAATTCCATTAACTTCCGAGTGATATAATAATAGATCCCTTCAAATTATTGTATTAGGAGACTATCTAATTCCTATGACTTCTGGGTGATAAAAATTTAATGTTTAGAAGTTCAGTAAAATAAATAATATTTTTGAAGGGGGGTTGGAAATATATACATATATGAATGATCTGAACACTTTGAAATACTTATTGATTTTATACATGAAATTCAACAAGATATATTTTTTATCTAAAATAGCTTAAAAACTTTATCATAAGAAAATCTATAACAAGTGATATTCTTATTAAGATAGACGGTTAATTTGAAATTTTAAAACTAACTGCAAGTGTTACCATCAAACAATATTTTATTCCCGAAGCAAGAACCAAGAACTGTTCCAAAAGTGTTGATCCTCTTTTGAAAATTTCTTTCTTTCATCTTTTTGTGTAATAACTATAAACATTTAGCTTATCTGGCAGCTAAATGGTTAATTTCTTATCCATTTATACAGCTCATGAAAAAATTTTAGATCTGGCTGTTTGTAGTAAAGAAACTTGTTTGAAAAATTGGCCTTGCTTGAATCAATAGCCATATAAATAATAAATGGAACTAGCTAAAGACATGGAATGTATCTGATTTTCAAATATCTTAGTTAAATTCTTTATAATTTTTTCGACATACATTACAGATGAAACAATCTGAAATCGCATTCCTTAATACCTTACATTACTTAATAGATTAACTTCTTCCATCTCAAATATTCATCTTCAATCAAAACATATCAAACCTCAGGACCATGAAATAAAAATCAAGAAGCTGAATTATATATATATATATATATATATATATATATATATATATATATCTGGTTTAATAAATTTATAATTTACATCTGACGTATTGCATGTTTACTTAATATAAATTTTACCAGAGGGAAACATAAACCTAGATATTGGGATTTCATTTAACACTGACTTACATTACATATATTTTTTTTATTTATACTGGAGTGCAAAACTTAAGCAACAGGTGGTTTTTCTGCCATAACTCCGCCAGAAATCATTTGAAGGACATGAAATTCAGAGATGAGACACACCATTTTGTACTTAAAAAATGATGGAAGCATAGTTGCACAAAAATGAATACAATGCATACAGTATGGAATCAAACAAAATAGGCTTTATTGAACTCACAGTATCCCTGCACAAGATCATCTGTCCAAGAGGAACAATAGCAAACAGATGTTCCTTAGTATGAGATATGCCTTCCCCTTACTATAATGGTTGCTTCGCACCGTCTCCCCATACTCAGCACCAGATTGTCCAGCAGTTCTTGCGGTAAGAGCGTCCATTCCTCAATCAGCATCTGCTTCAGTTGCTGCATGTTCCCCGAGGGATGCAATCATGCCCCAAAGCATCCCACACATGTTCTACCCACACATTTAGTGAAACGTGAATACATAGTATATAGTGAATATATATAGTGAAACACACACTTATATTCTATGAAAGTTTTCTCAAATTATTGCCATACAAAAATACTGCGGACAAACAGAATAAGGGTTTTATTTATTAAGATTTATCGTAGCTTTTTTCAAAAGTAGTTTTCATTTTAACTCCATTTCATGCAGAATCACTCTCATATATGGTTTCATGGCATTTAGTTATGACCTGCATGAGATGGAGAAATTTATCCTGTTCAAATGTTACTTTAAAAATCTGGTAATAACGGACATCACAGTATTTTGCAATAAATTCTTCATCAAAGATGGTCTTAATATCATGTTCGATAATCCTTAGAGATTTTCTGTAATATATTTAAAGATTATTAATTTTAATTCTATTGAATGTATACGTAATGACATATTGAAGAGACTTTCTCTTTATTTTCTTCATAGACTTAGAAATTTGATAGCAACACACAGCAAAAAGATTTTATGCCGAAAGACATTTAAGTCTTAAATTTGTTCATGAAGAAATAAAATAAAATACATTTTAACATCCTTAAGGGTCACTTCCCATTCGAAATGCATTTTATACCCGTGATATTAAAATCGAACCGCCCACCCTGTCTGGTGGTTAGAGTACCTGACCACGGATGGGGAGGACCTGGGTTCGAATCCCGGCTCGGGCATGGATGTACTTTCTCTTTCTGTGTTTCTTGTCCTCAGATGATGGATGAATGGTGCCGGCCCTATAAACGGGTTTGTGTTGGTGTGGCGTGGGCGATGCTACTCATACCTCCTTGACTTGGTTCACAGGTGCCCACTGGGTAACGATAAAATGAGTAGCAGTTTACGGCCTTGTTGCGGCAAATGGGTTAATTACTCAAGTGTGCCCGCCATTAGAAACAAAAAAAAATATTAAAATCGAAGCTTGATAAATTCTATGTGTCAAAGGCTTAAAGTAAAGTGTCTTATTTATTGATTGCGGCTAAATCTAAATCTCATCTGAGTAAAAGCTAATAAAATAACTTTTAACAATGTAATTGGTAAATATACTATGAATTTTCTTTCAGTGTTTAAATGCTTCAACTTACAATGCGTGGTATATATATATATATATATATATATATATATATATACCGATTAATTAGAATATTAGATAAACTTCCCAAAGTTTATGACCCCTGCTTATATGCCTATGTTGCTGTGAATTGGACCTTAATAGAGTGATTACGTTCTTTTGAGAATTTTTATGATTCTAGTGGAAAAGATCTACGCAATAGAAAAGAATGTTTAGTATAAGATAAAAAAAATAATAATAATAAACCGTATTTATACTCAGGGAAAAAAAATTATAAGGTTGTAATATAAAATTTTCATTGAAGATGTCGGAATTTTTCTCTCTCAGAGAAATTTTATATCGATATTAAGTTTCTGTCATTTTATCATCAATTATATTACTTTCTATATGAAATTGATTTTGTATTTGCACTTATTGCAGATTGTTCTTCATTTTTATTGTTCGTGAGTTCAATTCTCTCTTTGATTCCCAATTTTCATTTTGGTTATGAACTCACTCTAAAATCTAGTTTTTGTGCATGACAGTGTTCCTTCTTTTATGACAGTTTCGTTGTAACAGTGCAAAATTATCACAAATAAATAAAATCTAATTTAAAAAACTTTTTCTTACAATAATTTTCAAATTTTCTAAAAGTCGAAAGGGGGGAATATTTAAACAAAGATGTCAGCAGTTTTTATGCATAAAAATATTAAATTAATTTGTTACAAAGACAATTTTCACATTTTGTGTTCTTTATGAGTTTTACACATTTTCTGCTCATAATTTTCGTTAAGACCGTGTTATTTGGAATAACAATTTTTATTTAGATTGTTGTCATTGTTCAACAATGAGAGGCATTTCATACATGTTTGTCTCAGAGGTGTTGAGTGAGTGGGTGCTTGAAAGTTTTCAGAATTTGCTATCTCAGTGGTTATTGCCCTCTACCAATCAAATGCCCTACTAAAAGGTATATATAGAGAGAGATGTTCAAATACTTTACAACAGTTTCTGGTGTTGTCGTAAAACAATTGTGAAATAATAATGCATTTCGTTCATGCTATTATATACCAGTATGCTTCAAAGTTTCGGGTTCTAAGTTCAATACTGGATCTGTTTAAGTACATGCATTAGTTTTCCGGAATTTCTTCTTTGCTTTATGTGAATATCAACTTTTATGTATGTATGTTCCTTCCAGGCGTTGAAGGTCTGACAAAAACCTTTATTGTTACTCAGTCAAATTAAAATATGCATATAGTTGTTAATAACTGTGAATACATTGTTCATAACAATTTTCATTATATAATTAATAACTGTTTTAAAAATATATTATACATATGTTCAAATATCTTATTTTATAATGCTAAGAATGTCACAATAACGCATTAAGGAACAATTAATTACTAAATCAATAGAGAATAAATATAAATGGCAATCATAGATAAACATTTTCCAGCCGTCTTTCAATTATATTTGGCCGTCTATTGATTGGCGTTCTGGCCTTCGGTTGAACAGTTCCTGAGTTCGAATCCAACTTAATGCACGGATGCAGGTAGATTCCGATCTAATTAATCCACGCATACAAAAAAAAAATGGGTGGAGTGACGAATAATCTAAACTACTCGTTATTTTGTAAAATTAGTGCTTTTAATAAGACATTTCAAAGAAAGACTTTGCTATTTCAAAATGATATGAATATAAAATTTAAGGCTCATACGAAATACATTTCTTCCACGTGGGTTTCCATGTTGAAAGGAGACAATTGAAAGGGCGCAGCAACTGAAAACTTTAGAAAGTCGTATAAAAAGCGTCCTATTTTTGTTTTATTATGAGGCATTGTCTCATAATAAAACAAAAATACGACGCTTTTTATCTAAATAATTTGATATGCTTGGTAAGTTATAATGTGAGTAACATATCGATACTAAATAGTAAATAACTTATAAATAATCGATAAATATGCGATAGGGTTTCAATACATAAAAATTTCAAGAAATAACTATTATTATAAAAATATTATTTTCAATATATTGTTGTATTGATAAATTGAAAGGAAATTAAAAAAAGGAAGAGTGATTTTAATTTTAACTATAAATTATAGAAAGATTGAACACAAAATTTTTAGTTTTATCAACAATCTTCGAGATGGCTTTTAATTACTACCCGCTTCCACTATTGTTAAAGTAAATGCAGAATTAATTTTTAGTACAAAATATAAATTGCTTAACATTTTATTATTTTTGTGAAGAAATTATAAGAAATAAAATTTGCCTAAATATTTCATTTGTTTGTGAAACCAAGTATTGCTTTTAGCATTCAACTCTTATCTCGCTTTCACTTTAGGATTCATCCTATTTTTTTACGTCATTCTATTCCATTTCTTCTTAGTTTATAAAATAGATAAGAGGAGAATAGGGCCTTTCCCCTATTTTTCCACATATTTTTCATGACATAATCGAAGTCAGAGAAAAAACACAGCTCGGTGGAATTATGTGCATTCTTCTTGGCGAAATGAAGTCATAATGCATTCAGATAAGAGGATGGAATGTACTAGTACAAAATTAAAGAGTTTCCTCAAACACCCAAATCTAATATAGCTAAAATTGTTAAGGACATGCAACAATAGGATTTTTGTAGAAAATATCAAAATTTAGGACGGCAACGAGAATAAAAAATGATGGATGACATTTTGTTATATTAAGGTGGGGAAAAAGAAATCCATTATTTTTAAGTGAACTTTTTGTAACTTCTTTCAGATTCGCTTTGTAAAAAGGTTTAAAACAGTTTTCATGTAGATTTTTAGGTCTTGTGCGAAGCTACCACTGCTGACATGCTGTCAAGTTTGATAATTTTTTATATTTTATACACATTCTCGACGATGTTGTATCCATGCGAGGTGCATCTTTAGCATCCTAATACCCAAACGGAATCGACGAAACCAAAATTGTGCGTAACTGGTTGTTACAGTCATATATAGGACGATAAACACCTTTCACAATTTTAGCCACTCGGCTATCTTTTTCGCCGTTACAAGAGGAAAACGACTATGTATCGAATTTTCTGTTTGTTGTCTTCCATTTTTAAAACCTTGTACTCGTAACTGAATGAATCAAACAAAACACCGCAAGAGGATATTTTAGTGTCAAATGTCACCTTTCCAACGAGCATAAATCTGAAATTGTTTGATAGATACCTCACGAGATAGCGATCACTACAGACGTCTACCGAAAAAATAATAATGGATAACTTTTTCTCCAACCTATTATTATTGTCTTTATATCCAATAATTGAAGTAACTGAACTTAGCCGATGGCTTCATATTTATTAATCAGTTATGTGACTTAGTCGACACCTGAGATGGTAACTCCGCTTACAAATTTTTACATGAAAGAACATGATGATTTTGTAAGGTAAGGTTATAGTTTTTGTTTCCAACTGCCTATTTATCGTGGCTGAAGTCATTAAGCTCTGCCAACCACACTGGAATTTTGAACAATGGTCAAATGATGAGATCAATGCGACGCTGGCATCTTCACTCCATGACATATCAGCGGTGGCTCATGGGAAGTTTCAAAGTCCATAGACCCACTTACCACCACAAGATAGTCGTTATAACCTATTTAAGATATATTAGTCCCTTCAACGAGTCTATCTTTAGAGGATTCAAGTATCAAACTCATTGTTTTTGCAATCATGATAACGACTTATTTTTTCCCTCCAAATTATTGGGTTTCTGATTTCTTGTAAAGTTTAAAAATTGAATTCACCGTGGTCTACTGAATGAAAAACGTTTTTTGGAGTGAAAAGTCCCGAGTTCGATCCCAGCTACTCTTGAACAGCGGGAGATGGATGTTGTGCTTTTACCTATTCATAAATATCTGTCGGGATAAGTACTTGGAAGTTTTACAGGTTTCCTCCCTTGCAATATGTAAATACGGCCTACTATCAATGAAGAACTCTTCCAGAAGGCAATTACATTAAAATGTCTTGGAACAACCTTAGACCGTTAAGCAATTCACATAGCATAATATAAAAATTATTATATTGAAACATGCAAAAATAATTATTTCATTTACTTATTTCATATATAAAAAACTAATTTTTATTAAGAAAGTAGTTATTGTGTCTGAAGGCCTATTTAATTAAAAAATAAACAGAATTTGATATTTGTTTAGTGATGAGAATTCCCTCTGATCTATTAGCGAGTTCCTTGGAGAAGACCAGTCACTAAGTTCAATCCTAACCATTGCTTAACAATAGAATATAGTTATGACGTTTACTTACTACCTACAGGAGTGAGTGCTTGAGATTTTTTGAAGATTTTTCTCCCTAATGCAAATACAGCTTGATATCAATTAAACGTTGCCTCAGAAATCAATAAGCAGGGTAAGCTCTCATAAAAGTGCTGCAGTGGCATGGTTGGTTAGGGTGTCATTCTCTTTACCGAAAGGTGGTGAGTTGGAATCTCGGTTTATCCGAAGATCCGTCGTGTTCATTATTTGCGACTGGAGCACGCAAAATCTTTCGAGGTCGCAATGTCCTCTAAGTTCCCATTCCAAATTACTACCTCTGGAGGTGTTAAGAGCCAGGCCTTGGGTCTTCTCTCGCTTCTTATCTCTAAATCAGAAGGCCCAGATGGTGCTGCCATCTGGATCCAAAAACGTCTCCCACCCGCGTAGTGGGTTGCTCTGTCCAAAAACGAAAGACGCTCTTTCTGACTTCATTCGCCCAGTCCCTGAAGGGCATGCTTGGCTTCGCCCAGTGTCACATGTAACAACAACAAAAACTTATAGTTGTCAAATTTAATACATACAGATAAAATGATGCTAAAGAATTATGAATATCTTTTCATTCAATACTATAGTAAAAATAATTATTTATAAACAGTTACTTTCTATTAAGGAATTTACTATTAATAAATCTAAAAATTGAGATCGTGAAATGTTTGTGGACATTTTGGAATTATTCAACGGTACAATATAATCAGTTTTGAATTTTACTATTGTAATAATAACTAGCAATATGCAAACCGCAAGAACAGAAACTCGAGCTCAAGAATTTTAAATCTAATATATATAATTTAAACATCAACTTTATCTTTTTCATATAAAAATAAAAAAAAACAGCTAGAATATTAAATGATTTAGAAATTAATTTTTTAAGTTTACAAAAAATAATATTCAAGAGATATAAATAAACTTTAATTTCAGCAATCACATATCTCATTCGAAAGTTCTTAAATTTCTATAATTAACTCTCTTTTTTACAATTAAATAAATATTGGTTTAATTTTCACTTATATTATTCTTAAGTAAGAGAAAGATTCAAAAGGTCAGAAGGGAGACATGATAATCTTTCAAGATTCGATTTCGAATTCCGAAAAATTTCGAATTTCTTTTACGCTGCCACAATTGGATGTTCTCATTTCACTTCAATTCTCTCGTATTTTTATGTTCCGGATACCAACATTGTTAGTCAATTCAGGCAACGAACTATAATTAATGATATTTTCTATCGTCTGATCTCCAGGTTCAAAATATAAATGGTTTTCCTGCGGGGAATTTATTGACTGCAACCGCATAGCGTGACTTATTTAAGAAATAACTTTCTCGTTGATTACTTACTTTCTTGGAAGAAAATTTTCCAATTCAGAAAAACAAACTCTTACAGGAAATTTCACGAAAACAGCATTTGTTGATTATCTTTATAAATGAGAACTTCTTCCCTAAAAACGAAACCATTTTCTTCACAGCATTGATTTTATTTTAACCTCGAATAATTCTTAGAATTTATTGCAGAAGACGTATGTAAGAATTCTTAGTTCTTATTTTTAAGAAATTCCATGCCATAAATTTTCTTACATGATAGTTTATATTCCTAATTCAATTTAATGTATGATAATTTCTGTGATCGAATAATTAGGCTAGAGAAAGTAGTGACACATATTTGATCATCGAACAAATAGAATAAAGGAAATTTACCTATTTAGAGATATCATTCTTATCCCATAATCGTTATTCAAATTAAAATTACTTTTCGCTGTAAGTCATCGACAAAATGAAATATATCAATGCAATGTAAAATTTAAAACACAAAGTGACCAGTTTTTTCTTTATTTGATAATTTATATATTTTTAAGAATTTTTTTGCGAATTTGGATTGGGGTGTTGATTTTGGAACGGTAGTGATTTTTTAGCCCGACAGGGGGCTCTCCCAGTGATAAGTTGTTTTTACACAGCGGACAAGAGCTTGACGAGTAGTCTGTCCGTTTGAGGCGTCGAAATACCATATCGATTATCTTGTCAGATTGATTACAAGCATTTCCCAAAATTATGCCAAATAATCGATCCAATTTTATCGATATTTATAATTTCCTTCAGAATTCATATAATTTTCATAGAGATTATTTTGGACGATTTCTCTTTAAAATGTAAGAAAATTAATTTCCTTGATTAACCTGATATTTTATTTTTAGGCAAGAAATGTGGTCTTGGAAAAATTTTTGGCAGCAATGAATAATTGCAAATAGCAATCTCACTTGAAAAGCTTTATTTGCTACTTGTATTTCAAACGGATTATTGATGGAAAAAACTAAATGACAAATATATTCTATATATCAGGGGTGGCTGATGTTTTGGAATCCGGGATCTACTCCACATTTAAAAAATCGAAGGTTGTCTTCCAATGACAGAGCTAAATTAACGTACATATTTATTAGCGGTAAGAAGAAAAATGGTAAATTATGTAATTTTTCTAAGAAAAAAACTTTATATTAATATTTGCAAAATAAAAATTTACTGACGAAAATAATCAAAGTATTCATGTATCAAAAACTGACCATCCTATTCACTTCGTTTAGTTGAAATTTGACTCTGTATATCATGCGACAAATTTATCATATTGTGGCTGGTACGAGCTTATTGCAATGCATAAATACGAAATTAAATAAACCTCTGTTAAATGTGACCAATGTTTGTTTTTTGTTCATGGTTGAAATAGCAGATTCGCAAAGATATCTCGATCCAAAGTATGATTTCAAATACAAAATCACTTTGTAAATATTTGGAAACGTTTCCTCAGAAATTAATTACCAAAATTCAGCATCGATAAATATGGTCTGGATTTAAGAAATATATCGCATCTTAATTTCATAATTTCTTCCACGACCGTGACTGATGTGATATCTATTAAAGGTCCTATTTTTTCAGATACTCCATCAATGTTTACATTTTCATTAAATGGAATTATAATAAAATTGAGTATTTCTTTCGACCTAATTAAGTCAGCGATTCTTCTTTCAAATTCTTCAAACAAAGCTAGTAAGTATTGAGCGAAATCTTCGAAGTCTCGGTTTGGATTATGGATGCACTCTTCCTCCATGTTTTTGAAGTTTCTCAATTCATGCTTTTTTAATTGAGATGCATACCTTTCTATAGTTTTTTTTAATGTTTTAATCGCGCTCATCATGTCCGTTGTAGGATTTAAATCGTAAACCTTTAATCATACATCTTTAAATCGAAATCTTTGCACAGTTTGTTTTGGGTTTTAAAGCGTAGAGAGTATTAAATTTTTATTTTAAGTAATTCATTGATTCTGTCATAAGTCATAAATAAAATTGTTAATATCCGAGGTCATTATCGGGATGGTCGCGTAGACTAACTAAAATGTCTTCGCGGTCTACCAGTCGACCGCGGTCGATGTCTTGCCCACTCTTGCTGTATATGTTGTTGTAGCACCAGCATGCTTGCCTGTTCCTAAACCTGAACTGGACTGTACCAATTAGATGGAAGCATCCAAGTAGGAGTCATTATAATTTAGTAGCAGGGACCGTGTAGAAGACCCTGAATACTTGTTGTTGAATCAGCATACTTACCTTCCAGCCAGAATTGGACTCAACCAACCAATTAGTAAAAGAATCCGAGTAGGAGTCTTCGTATTTTACAATCAGGGATCAAGCAAAAAATTCCTCAATACATATACCGATATATATTGCCGACATATTTAACGTGCCTCAGCCAATTTTAGATAACACTACGGATTATCATATAGTATACGTATCTTAAATTATAGCTTATAGTATATGTATGTTAAAAATTTTATATAATGTGCAGGTACTTTTCTTGTAAAGGTAATTTTACTGAAATTTCATAAAAATAATATTCTGTATAGTTAAACAATTTTTAGGTAATAGTTCTACATTTCTTAGCAAATACTCTTTAGTAAACTCTTCCATGTATAAAAGCTAGCAAATCTCATTGCAAAATATTCAAAATAAAAATAATGACGACATTTTGAAACTGGTCATAGATATCAACCATTTCACTTCAGTTCATCATCAGCATTCATTTGGTTTGTTAGATCAGTGTTTTTCTCTCACAGAGCACATAATTTTACTTAAATACCATGAAAATAATATTCTGTATAGTTAAACTATTTTTAGGCAATGGTTCTACATTTCTTATATGATTCTTTTTAGTCAAAGCCGTTTCATTCACAAAAGCTAGCGATATATGGCAGACATTTTGGATACATGCTGAAATCAATGTGACCTAAATATACTTTTTGTAAAAAGAGATTAGTTTATTTTTCTTCTTCAGCACGAGAACCTGGGTTTGACCAGATTTTTCCTCAGAACCTTCCTCCATTATGCTCTTCGGGAGGCAACAGTTCTCTAATTTGTCACTTTCAACACTTGAAAGTCCTCTTCTATACTATTAATCCATTTAAGTTTGGGCCGGCTCCTAGATGATTAATTTATTACTATAGGACTGACATTTTGCAGAAACTATGATAGGACAATGTATGTAGTTAAACTTATTACATATCATACGGCCACTGACTTTTAAATCTCAAAAAAAAAATGTCATCATGATCATAAATTTTATTAAAAAATAAACCTTTTAGAATGACTGCCTATCAGGGAGCCAAAGCCTACAGTGCCCATATGTTTTCTTGCTGAGGTTTACTGAGGTGAACAATAACTATAAAATGATTGCTTTATCGCATTGTGGTATCACAAGCAATGAAAGAGCAGACGAGCTGGCCAAAAAAATGACTACTTGCTAAATCAGGCCCCATAGAATCTAATAATCTATAAATCGGTCTCATCAAAAGTTAATCAAATTGCTTAAGACAATCCACATGTCATTACTAAAAGATCAAACAAAAGAAAAACCATCCTCAAAGAAATACCATCCACAACCACCCAGACTTTCTAAAAAGCAATGCAGTGGCTGCCTTTCGACTGACATCTGGATATGACTGTCTATATGCCCACCTTTTCCGTTTCAATTTGGTGGGTAGTCCTACCTACTCCCTCTGCCGCAATGGTGTGATTGTGGATGCTGACCATATCCTCCTTCGCTCAGCTCTAATTAGGAGTTGTATTTATTCCCGATACTGGGAGGCTGGAGACTCTTTGAACAGTTGCCCTACCTGATTTTGTGTTTATAGTGCTTTTGATGTCTTAAGTATTCTCAATTTGTTTTGTGTTTCTTTGATCTCTGTACGGCATAAATATAAAGTCTTAAAGTCTATAATTGCCTGCTGCATTGGAAATAAAAAATATATTTGACAAGCATCTAAACTAAAACGGGAAATATATATATATTCTAATTGTATTAAGGTACATTATTTGTATGTAAGCAAATCTCCGTTCTTTTTATAGTTCCAAATTAAAAGAAAAAATTTTAAATGTCTTCAGTATATAGCATATTTTTAGCAACAAGCAATGAAGCTTTGATAATTGTTATGTGAAGAAACTCTCCAGAGATATTTTCAAAAAAATAGCCACAGAAGTTATTAGATTAGGATATATTTATGATAATTATAATTAAATAAGGATATAATTAGAACTCAATTAGGATAAATAAAAATTAGTATTTTACAGCTATCAAAAACCGTACAAACTTTACCATGAATATGAAGTGCAGCTCCTGCCAAATTATTGAAATCTTAGCGCTAATGTGTCAATTTTATATAGCGCTAGCCTAAAAATTTGTTTCAATATTTGTTAAAGATAAAAATATGTTATTAATATACACGAAAATAAATTTTATACTCTAACTTTTGAAAAATATTATATAAAAAAAAAGTTTTTTGAATTACAAAAATTATACATATTGTGAATCTACAATTTGTATACTTTATTTACACATCTTCAGATGTAACAAACTTTCTTATTTGTGCTTTTTTACTACAGTTACAATTTCTGCAGTGTAAAATTTCATTCATGAAAGCAATTAGATGTAACATAAAATCAATTATTTCAACAGTTTTTATATAAGTCGCGTATTCCTTTTAAAATCTTCCTAAATATTTTCACGCGATTTCTTAATGATATCAAACCTTGCGCATATATTAATACATTTGAAACGCTTCTTTTGTTCTGGTATTTTTATTCTGATGAAAACCAAAAGGAAAAATGAAAGTTGCCTAAGTACTTGCTTATTCAACTTGTGTCCACTTGAGGGTAAGTGCATTTATCTTCCTCGCCATCACCCAATGAAATAAATTCAATTTAGAGGAAAAAGCAAAGTTCAAGCGAATAGTTGGCATTCCTTTATTCAAAAAGGATGTGCCGTTTTCTAGCAAATAAGAATATAAGATATTAATACGAAAATTCTTGAGTCTAGATAATAGATACCTAAAAATAATTGTATGATTCATATATGGTTAGGTTTTTGGTATAAAAACTTGAATGAATATAAAATGACTAGACTGAAATGTAGGGACATTTGTGGGTTTTCTCAGAAAAAAGTATTTATTTTTACATTGAGGTTAATCCCTTAATAAACTTACGGTTGTTTTTGTAGTACATATTGTATTCTTTTATTTTACCTTTAAATTTATTATCGTTATTTATTTTATACAGTGCATTATAGGTAATTAGTAAGTAAAAAAATTCTAAATTTATCTTTTTCTCGGTGTGCCACCAAACTTTGAAATCGTTGAAAGTGTGCCGTGATAAAAGAAAAGGTTGAGAATTGCTGTTATTTATATATATATATATATATATATATATATATATATATATATATATATAATCTAGTACCTGAATGATCTTCAATTTTACAATTCATACGTTAGATTTCAATTACATTTCTTTAAGTGATTCTAAAAATGCAGTTTAACTGTAGCTGTAGAACGATTAGCTTTCGAGTACAAAAAAATCAGTAAATAAAAAAGAAATAAAATTCAAGTTCAGAATTTTAATTATTTTTTTCCAAAATAATTTTCAGATGTGTTAAGATGAATGGTTCAATACGAAATCTATAACTCAACAATTTTATTTGATAGTAGCCTAATCGTTATTGAAAATAATAATCATTAGAAACGCTAATTTTCCATTTTTTCTAGAAGAATTTCATTTTGGAAGTAATTATACTATATGACCAACTTTTGAGGGTGTTTTACTTAGTAAATTGGCCATGAGTATACTTGACAATGCCTTCCTATTTTTGAAAGCATTCATTTCTGTAGAAATTACTGAATATACTTAGTTCAGTCACATTAATGTGCCCTTTTGTCAAAAGCTAGAATAACCACCTTTCGCAGAGTGGACTGCTGAGAGACTTACAGGAACAAAACTTCCTGAAGATGTTCATTGCGATGTTGAGCCATGCCGATTCCAGTGCTGTGGTCAACTGCTCGAGATTAAGCAGGTGAAGATCCATATCATGAACAACTCGATCAAGATGGTCCCAATGATTCTTAGGTAGATTAAGTAATGCTGATCAGGGGAGAACGGTAAACTTATTTTAGTGCTCTTCGAAGCCTGCAAGCACACTGCCAACAATGTGACACTTTGCCTTATCCTTTGTTGGTAGAACAATTATCCCGAGGAAAAACAATATGAATATAGGGGTGCATTATGCGTACTTGTATTGATCCACCTTGCCTTCTACAGTGAGAGTGAATCCAGAAAATGTTGCAAATCCCCAGGCTATTATACTCCAGCGTAGACCATTTCGGCAATGCTTGCTGGGTGTTTGCTTTCATACGTTTCAAGCCGTACAGGCCAAAATCCATCTGTTCGGTGGAGCATAAAACGCGATTCATTGGAAAATGGACGTCAATGAATGTGCAGTTCAGGTACTCTTGTGCAAATTCCAACCTTCGTCACAGAGGAAAAGCAACAGCAGTGCATGAGGCTGGCATCTGCTTCGGAGGCCCAGATGTTGCAACGTTCCCTGAACAATAGTTTGGGAGACACTGTTGGTAACCCCTTAGTTCATCTGGGCAATCAATTGTTCAACTGTACCACGTCTATTCAGTCATCGTTCACCTCTATCATCTATGGCCCGTGGTTCATCACATTTGCCCCGTCCTTGATGTTGGACAATCCCAATTTGCATTGCAGGCTATACTTTTACCACTGCGTCACCCGAATAATTCACAAATTCAACGATTTCCAAAATACTTCCACGCTTGGCCCGAATACCCATAATCACGCCCTTTTGGACGTCTCATATGTCATTCCATTTCTGCATCACTCTAACGACTGCCATGTTTTCCTTTTTTTCTTGTTAATTTGGAGCAGCTGTGTGTCTGCCCAAGGGAATCTACACATTCATCTGAGGTAATAAAATCGAAATTAGGAGACTTGATGTCATAAGGAGAATTGGTGTTTAAAATTTAGGCAAAAGCCTTGGAAAGAATTGCATCAGATGTTAAGAATGCAGCAATTGGTCTGACTTGATTATCCCCTGGTAGATTTTCTGCTTCAAATAGAGAACTAATGTTCCCTGTTCTGCACTTGATCTCTTGCTTAAAGAAGTTTGTATTTAGTTTTGAAATATGCTCAGTGAGGTGGTCAAGTTTAAGATCATTTCTGATATTTCTATTCCTGATATAGTAAGGAGCATTTACAATGTATCTGAGCATTTTATTTTGCATAGTGTTTAAAATTTTTGCATCAACTTGAGAGTACGAACACCAAGCAGGAGATGCGTAAGTAACAATCGGCCTGATAACTGAGATATAAAGTAGACGTTTCATTCTTAATATCAGTTTGGAGAATCTTCCAAGTAAGGTTCGTAGTCTATGGTAGGTGTACTATGACGCAGAAATTTTTGTTTTGATGTGATGAGCAATGTTTTCTGAAGTTATTACACACCCTTTATATCCGCTCAACTGTACTGTGCTGCCACCTGCCTTCTGTGATTGGTTACTTAATGTTGACGTCGAAAATACGTTGTGGTCACATTAATCTGATTCGACTGTGTATATTTTTTTGAATTTTCGGCTTTGATATTAAAAAAATATACACAATCTAGTATTTTTAGTGACTTAGCAGTTCACGTTTCCAAAACTATTTCCATTAATTTAAAAAAAAATATTTTTGAAAAATAAATTTAGTAAAATTAACACACACTGAAAACATGAATTCCTGAACATTATAAAATGTCCATATTGAACAAAAAGATTAATTGGAATACCAAAGATTGACATTCAGAATACCAAAAATATCAATGAAAAATTTAAAATGTGCAGAAATTAATTATTTTATGCTCAGAGATAGAAACTCCTAATTTTGCTTGAAATATTAAGACGATTTTAGCATACATTATTTTTAAAATACATGTAAAGAATAATCAAAGAAATGAAATATTTAAAATAATGAAGGAATAAATATGATGTATTTGAAATATATAGTTATAAAATATGTTTTTCTTTTTCTTTTAACATATTTTCTGAACATTAAATATACAATAAAAATCACACATTTAATAATTATATTCCAATAAAAATTTTTACGAGTGAAATAAAAATAATTAAAGTGGTCTATGAATAAATATAAATATATATTTTATAAACACATTCTCACTCTCAAAAAAAGTTAACTAAATAAACATTGTTCATATTTAAAATCAAAATTATTAGCAGAATACTTTCTTGAATAAATCGGGTTTTATTTATTTATTTATTTTTTTTTTAAGAAAAAAAAACTTTTCGTACATCAAAAGGTATTATGTCAATTTTTTTTAATGAAAAAATTTAGTAATGTATAGTGTCGCCATCTTTTATCTCTTCCAAACTTATGAGGAAAATATTTAAATAATTTGAACATTATATATTGTTTATTTTCTCCCAATATAAATGTAATTTTAAGTATTAAATAAGAAAATTTCATAACTAAACATATAACTTGAAATCATATAATTGTAAGCAAATTATTTTTTTAAGAAACCTCAAATAAAAGTGCCGCCATCTACAGTTATTCATTCATTCTAAAAGATAGGCGGAGTTTATCCACTGATTTTAAACCATAAACTATTAAGTAATTTACAAAATAATACCTAAAATATTTTAAATCAATTAGAATAGGGAAAAAAACCATGCAGTTTATATTCATGAATGGGTTTTGCACAATTTTAATTCATTGTTTCAGATTTTACCTTAAATTATGTTTTATTCAAAAAAGATAAAAATATATTTCATTTCAATTCATGTTCTAATAACATGATTCTCAATTTTACAATTGAAATAATTTATTATTTCCTAAAAATTCATAGAATTGTTATACTTTTATATTTAAAAAAAATCATTTTTCAAAAATTATATTTTTTTAAAAAATTCAAAAAAAAAACAATTTTTTTAAAAATTTATATTTTTTGTGACTTTTTTTTATTGCAACATTGCTTTGATTTCAAGTTTTTAAGGAATACTTTTTCAAATAATTTCGAATAATTTCATTCGAAATTTGGCAACATGAATTTAAGAATTACATTTGTGTTATTGATGAATATTAATGATACACAGAGCTCAAAAATCAATGTATAATAAGTTTTTTACTATATTTTATCGGTGGAAGTTTTAGCAGTATTTGTGAGCGAAAAAATGACTAAAATATTTTTTTCTAATTCATTTTATTATTTTAAGTGTTATTAAATACTTTTTCGCTTAAAATAAAAGCAATTTCCTTTATTTTGACATAGCATAGTGTATGGCCTAACGCCCGAAGGCGTTATGCGCCATTTTAACATCCGTAGATTTCGTTCGTTTGTGCAATTTTCAAACTTGCCTGTTCCTTTAAAAATTAAAATAAATACTGGTTTTTTAAAAATAATAAGATCAACACACTGTATTATCTGCTGATATTTTAAAATAAAAAAAAAAGAAATATGCTCTTAGTTTGGCCTATTTATTTCTTTGCCCTTTCATGATTTATGATTTTATTATTAATGATTGCCCTTCGCTGGGTAAAGTTGCTTAATGAAGGGCAATCATGAATATTTTCATTTTAGACTTCTATTTGGAAAATTATATATAAATATTATATAATTATTTATTCTTTAATACATATATATTGTAAAATATGTTATCAATGAATGTATTATTCTTATACATATATTTATATATTGTTATAAATGATGTATTATTTCGCAGTCGAATATGCATGTATAGAACACGAAATGAAGCTAGAATAAGGTTTAATGAGAAAAGATTCGAACAAAAAAATTTTTTTGTCATCTGGAATCGATATTTCTTAATTTATGTGGTAAAAATCCGATGGGAAAGTTAATCCTTTCGATGTTATGTTGAAAGCAATCGTAAAGGTACGGACGACACAAACTGTTATAGAGTAGTTTTAACTTGGCGATAATATTGGCGTCGTCTTGATAGCGGAAGCCATGAAAACTCGTGGAATAATAATGTATTTATTTTAGTAAAACGTCACACGCAGTCAGAAACGACTTTGGTCAAGGTCATTGTTAATGACAAGGACTTAACAATTTCTCGGGGTTTGGCAAAATTTATATTCTAATTTATAGTTATAAATTAATCCATGAGTCATTTAATTCGGTATGAATGTATTGTGCTGAATATAATACCAATTGAAGAAATTCTTTCTAGATTTCTTTGCTGGTCGAACAAATATTGCATTAATTGAATTTTCAACCTTATTACTTTTACTAATGCAAAGAATTCGTTTGGCAACTTTAAGAGTTATTGCATAGTAAAGATAATCACAATAATTCATATTCCACAAATATTTGTTAATAAGATTAAAAATCAATAAGCGAATTTATAATTTGACAAATAGATATCAAGTTCATTTAAAATAGTATGACTTAAAGCCTAGAGTTAAAACTTGAATAAGCAAGGAAACAATGTAATAATTTCATGATCTCTTTTTTTTTTTTTAAATTTATTCTTGATGGCAGTAAAGTAAAAAAATTCGTCATGCTCTTATAACTTTATATTTTCCAAATTACATGTCATGCATCATTAGTTACCGCTCAAGAACACTGCTACTGAGTTTTCTCACTTTTCTTTTTTAAAATATAAATACAACTCATCTTTTAGAAAAAAAATTATTAGAAAGCTATCTAATGTGTATGTTATAAAAGAATTTTACTACCATTTTTACCACATAAGTAATTGCCACTAAACAGACATTTAAATCCGTTATATACGCATCAAGGCATTACTCTAAAACAGAAGTATCTGTGAACATGTCAATTTTTTATATGCATGACAGTTTTTGTCCTGGCTTTCTCTTACAGAGAGTATTTACATATTTTTATGTGCATATTAATAGTTTATAAGCAACTTAAAGTCATTTCCCTTAAAAAGCTCTTCGTTTACTAAACAAGAACACGGAAAGTCTTCTAAAAACTTTAATATAAATCACGTGATATTTCTTGGAATTATTTTTAATTTAAAAATAAATTTTCAGTTGGTTGTCTGAAAGACCTTCTCTAAGGTGATGTCTTGCTTTTTATGAACATTTGTTGAGAACGGAATAGGTTCTACTTGATGTTTGAATTCTTTTTTCAAAAAAATGTTAGCAAATGGTGCTGCCAATCATGAATGAACCTTTTATATAATGTTGGTAATTCGAAAAGAAGGAATGAAAAAGTTTCACGAACCAAACATTAAACATCGATTTGGAATTGTATTGATCTTTTAAAGTATCCAGTCTGATTTCCTTCCCAAAAAATTTTATAATTATCAAATTGATTTTGATGAAAAATATCCCTGGAGCAGATTCATTAATATTTTGCACTGGCTCGAGCATTGGCAAAATGATCCATATATCATCATTTTGCCAATGCTTTAGCCTATTTTGAATTTTTGATTCAGATTTCACTAATAATTTTATAGTAAGTGCTTCTACATTAGATGTTGCCTATGCAGCCTAAAATATAGTTCCTTTTTCGATTTCATAGAACAAAAATTAACGATGATTTGACAAAATTACCACGGATTTATATTACTACATTTACATCCAACAATACATAATTTTTTCGAAAATAATTTATTTCAGTATATCCAGATTTTATCGTTGTATAATAGTAAGAGCAAGCTAATTTGATATTGAAGGTTTTAATTTCGATTTTCAGCATTATTTAACACATTGACTGCTTATCATGCGCTAGCGCGTAGCGTGGCGATATTGCTGAAGAGCCAATCACGCGCCAGCGCATGATATGTGGTAATGTCTTAGTAGCCAGTCACGCGCTGGCGCGGAATCCACTTTTGATTGTTCATTCTCTAGTTTATCTGGCAATGCTTGTAGGGTATTTCTGCTGATATTGGCATGGAGATATGATTAGAAACTATCTGTAAATATTCAATTTACAGATATAAATTAATAATATTTCATAAATAATTTTAAATGATATTTCCAATTATTAGTATGTTGGCTTCTGGGTACAATCTACTTCGATGTCAAGGCATTAACTATCAACCCCATCTCTAGAGACTGGCAGTCAATGTGTTAAAAGAAAGCGAAAGACATTTCGCATTTACAATTTTTCTTTTACATCTATAGGGGTTTATTCACATCTATGGAAAAGGAAATTTTCCAAATTTCTGGTGGTATGATTTATGAATACGCCCACTATCTAAGAAAATTGTTTGCGGAAATAAATTCAGTGTACCAAAAATTTTAATAACCATTAAGCTCTTCGATAACCCACTACACTCTGCTGACGCAAACGGAACATTGATTCTATCGCGATAATAAAACATGTTCTAATAACCAAATAAAAAAAATTAGTGAAACCTGATTTGATAGTTTTGACAAAGGACATAACTTTCAATTAATTGCTGAAAATATAAAGTTATAACTTGCGATTTTTCCTGATTTTTCGTTTTCAGTATATCATAAAAATTTTTTTTAAATATTTCTTAACTGTGGAAGAATTTTGATATTTCCTCACACATTTGATATTAAGAAGATGTACAGAATATACCTAACAGCAAATGCAAATTTTCAAGAGACCTAGATTCAGAAGACGTGATGGGAAATTATATACCAAAGCATAGGTGAAAATACTCTCCTAAACCATTAGTGATTACACAAAATACAAAAAAAAGGAGGGACACGATGAAGATAAGAAAACACCTTTATTATTATTCTTATACCAAAATGCTGGCAAGTCTTTGGATCCTGTCCCTTGCAACATTCATATGCCTCTCCATTAGAATGCAATATATGGTCAACAATAAATCAAGTGGGTGGTGCAATGTATTGGTCAGCTCGATAACCTGACCATAGTTACATTGATTGCTTCCTTTTGGACAACCCAAAACATGTTGGTACTTGTAACTTCTGTTAGCAGTGTTCAGAATCTTTTTGAACATATCGTGGCAATTTTTTTTTTCGTGTTTTGTATCATCAATACCGGCCACCAGAAAAGCATTTCCGATCATATATTGCGGTATGATTTCCAATCTCTTAGGAATACTGTATGTCTCCTGAAAATTTGTAGCCACTATGCTGATATACCTTGAATATATAGTATTAAAATAGAATTTAGAATTTTTCACCATAATTGATTAATGTTTAAGTATAATGGTAGAAATACTCGGATTTAGAATTTTTCAGCTCTAAAAAAGATTACGATTCAAAAATTCGAATCTTTGCATCAATTATCTTAATCGAAATATCTTGAAACAAATATGCTCAAAGATAGCCTATCAAACATCAAATATCTATGATATCAATCATCAAATGCCTATGATACGGTTCTGCTGTACCAATCAAATAATATCATTTTATGATAAATGGAAGAAAGATAGCATAAAATTGTTTTTATAAATTGGTGTAACTGAAAATTGTAGTGATAGTGTCCAATTGATTTTTCTCAAAATTTCTAGAATTCTTATTTTCAAATGTATGCATAGTTATTATTCTGTTTTACTGAACGAAAGGAAACGTCATTTTAAAAATTCCTTTATTTTTAAATTCCCAAAAGAATTAATTTGAATTTATTTCTCCTGTGAAGTATAGACTTTTCAACTGCATTTGCATATGAGCATTACACCGTGCATTTCTTTCCTAAATTTAATCTAATTAGAAATTAAAATATTTTGCAAATGTTACAAATAGCTAAAAAGCTATGATCATTAACTTTAATACAGAACCCTAAAATAGGTTCCAATTAAACTAGAAATTCATTCTAAATATATATATACACATACACTATTACGACACAATTTCATTAATCACCAATTCCAATTTAATTTCAGATTTTAAATCGTAGATTCAAGTATATTTAATTTTAAACTGTCAACTGTTAAATTTTAATCACAATTTAACTTAAACTGTGATTAAACTTAATGATTAATTAAAGTTTATTTAAGGAAATAATTTGTGAATAAAAAATATAGACTACTTCCAAAACTGTCAAAAATTTCTACTTTAAGTGATAACATGCATATGAATACTGATAATAAATTAAATAATTAAATTAATTCAGTATATATATATATATATATATATATATGATTTTAAAGATCTTTTTACAAGTTTTCCTATTGACAAAAAAGATGCTCTATATTTTTATTATCAGGTTTATAGGATATTTATTTTAATTACTGGAACAATTTGGTCAAACATGGTATACATAATAACTTTATTTTTAGCGGTGAAAATATATTTATACAGAATTGCGGTATTCCAAAAGGTCTAATTTTGCATGCACACTTGTTAATTTATTTTTGCATTATTTTGAAAATGATTTTATTTTACAATATCCTTTTGCTTTTAAATACATTGATGACTTTATTATTTTCAATAATTCAGATTTCAGTGATATTTCTAAGTCAATTTATCTTAAAGAACTTTCCCTAATTAAAACCAACACCTCTTACAATAATAGTGAATTCTTAGATTTACTTATAAACATTCAAAATTCTGCTACCTTTATTGATATTTACGATAAAACTAATTAATTTAACTTCAGAGTTATTAAACTAATTTATTGGAAATCAAACATCTCTTTAAAAATTTACAGAAATGTAGTACATAATGAATTAAAACGCATATATCTTATTTGCAATAATCTAAAATTTATCAAAAAACAAGTTAATCGCTTAATTAATCAATTTAAAAATAATGATTAATTTTATTAATTTTATTTTAAGTTATGTAGAAAGTAGGGAATCGCTTATAAGATTGAAATAATGCGTTGTTATCATAACTGCAGAAGGGCCACCCAAGCATTGAAGTTCTTATAAGAATCCCGAAAACGCCTACTTTCACTTTAATTATACTTTAATATTTAATCTACATTAAACATTTTAAACTACTTTAATTTTTAATTTAACTTGTAAAGAAATTTTTTACTTTTGGCAATCATATTCTTCTATATTGGATATATATTCTTCTGTATTTGATATATTTTTTTCATTGTATTGATTTGCCTATTTAATGTATTGCTCATTTTTTAATGTATTACTTTGATTCCATTTATTTCAAATTTCAATATAGTATTATTTTCTTCTTATAGAGACAATCTTCGGGGGAATAATACGAATATTTTTAGACCTTTGTCTTTCGTGTTTGTCAGAAAAAGGTGTCTATTTTGCATAGCTGACCATCTCCCTCCTGATGAAGACGTGGTCCCTATGCTCTTTCCTTAATTATATTATATTACATTATTTAGCTTGATTTTTTCCTGATTTTGTCTTATTGACATTAAATTGTATAGTTTCTTCTTTGTTTTAACTTTATCGATTAAATGTATCTTACTTAATGGATATACATATATGTTTATTTCAACAAATTAATTATTTTATAGGTCATTCAAATTGTAATTATTATCTTAAAGTTACTATTAATTAGTAAATAGAAACATTGTGTTATTAATTCGTACGTGTAATATTTGGCTTGTTAAAAATTTATTAAATAAAATTTCCTCAAAATTTCTTAACATAATGCTTAAATATATTTTTTACCAAAAAACTAAAGCGTAATTTGTTACATTATTTTTTTTCAATTGGAAAAAGTAATTTTTTGTTTTATTAATACTTTTTTTTTAATTGGAGAAAATAATTTTTTGTTTTATTAATACTTGTGTTCTTTCCATTTCTTCACTTCAGTTCATCGAAGATCATACATTATTATCTGCTCGTTAACTTAATGTATTTTCAGTTTCGATAAATGTATGTGATTTCAACCTTGCCTCTATCTAACAATGGAGAGCGGGAGGTTTCTAATAAATATGGCTTCTTTTTTTTCCTTCTTTTCTTGCGTAAATTATATTTTAATTGGGCTTTGCAGCTTTAATAAAATATCATTTCCGCCGTCTTTTCATAGAATTCTGGGTATAATTTTCTTTTGAAACTTGTTTCTCGTCTTATTTTTCATTCTATTCATCTCTGTGACGTCATCAATTTACTGAAAGTGAAACTATTAAACAATGAAATGATGTTTCATCTGCGAAAAAAAAGCGTGGGATATTTTCGAACCGAATAGCTGATTTTTTCTATTCATAAAATTCCTACAAACATGATAGTAAAAGTAAAGAAATGCATTGTGAGTATTAAAATTAAAGAATACAAATTAACTAAATTTTGTGATTCTATTATTATTCCATTTTTAATATTTTTATGCAGAATGATCTAAAAGCTATCAATGAAAAAATTGATGCAAAATCCTAGCCGAAACATCAAGTGGATTGTCATTCAAACAAGTTTTATTTTAATCTCAGCAACAGATGATACTTGTGTGTGCGTGTCTAAATATTCCTATAATAACATTGAATTCGTTTGCTCGCAGGTTTAAATTGGAACGTAATTTTGCCATTTTTCACCACGCAAAGAAGCAAATATGATAAATATAGCTTTATCTATGTCTAAGAAAGTAATCTAAAAGGAAATGAGAAAAGGAAAAGACCAGGAAAGGGTTTTCCGTGCCTGTTGTACTGATATGAGTAAAAGGTTATTCATGTTCTAGTATCACAATTATTTATAGAAAGTATATCAGTAGTGATAATTGTAGATGTTTGTCATCTCTTTCACCACCGAAGAAATTTACTGCGAGGATAATCTCTTTCTCTTCACCAGATGATGATGAATTAATATGGAATATGCTGAATGACATATCATCATCGTATGATGAATTTTAATGCCCCACATAAATCATAGCGTTGCTTTGAAAATCATAATTTTAAAATATTCTTTGATAAAATTTAATCAGCCATTAGCTCTACCTTTGTATTAAAAATCGTGTTTTCCTATTTCACAATAGTTTTTCTAAATTTTAGTGTAATATTAGTTTGGGGAATAAGTAATCCATTATTTTTTCGGAAGACGTCTGTAGTGATCGATATCTCGTGAGGTATATATCAAACAATTTCAGATTTATGCTCGTTGGAAAGGTGACATTTGACACTAAAATATCCTCTTGCGGTTTTTTGTTTGATTAATTCAGTTACGAGTACAAGGTTTTAAAAATGGAAGACAACAAACAGAAAATTCGATACATTTTCGTTTTTCTCTTGCAACGGCGAAAAAGATAGCCGGGTGGCTAAAATTGTGAAAGGTGTTTATCGTCCTATATAAGACTGTAACAACCAGTTACGTACAATTTTTGTTTCGTCGATTCCGTTTGGGTATTTGGATGCTAAAGATGCACCTCGCATGGATACAACATCGTCGAGAATGTCAATAAAATATCAAAAATGATCAAACTTGACAGCACGTCAGCAGTCGTAGCTTCGCACAAGATCTAAAAATCTACATGAAAACTGTTTTAAACCTTTTTACAAAGCGAATCTAAAAGAAGTTACAAAAAGTTCACGTGAAAATAATGGATTTCTTTTTCCCCAAACTAATATAAACAGCACTCCTATCTTATAGAAAGCCATAAATGTTTGCTAGGTGGTTAATTACTATAATATAAATGATTATAGAAATTTTTAAAAAAAACAAATAGCTTGATGAATATTGATAAGTTATAAATCATACAACACTCACTGACACAGAACTAGGAAAGAGTACTTTGTACGAGGAAGTAAGTGTTAAGCAAAAAGAGTTAAATGTTATGTTTCTAATTTTTTCATGCACATTCATCTAGGTGAGTGCTTGAGAGTTTTCTGAGGACCCGATCAATGAAACCGTTGATATTAATGAAGTCAGATACAAGAAACGAATAAACTACCCAATGTCAAAGCTATAAGTCATCTGGAACTCCATGACATAGTGGTAAGAAAGTGTTCTTAGGAGCAATATGTCTCAGGTTCAATACCAGCCACTGCTGAACAAGGAAAGATAGATGACTTCTGCATGCACATAAGCGGGAAGAGTATTTGAGTTTTTTTTTTTTTTTTTTTTTTTTAACTTTCTACCTATTTTTACAAGAGTTTTGTGACGCACAAGTATCACACACTGTCGATGAAAATATCTTCTAGAAGGCAATTTACCGGACAGACATTAAAAGTATTCGACAACAGACTTAGACTTTTAAATTGTACACCTCAGGAAGTCAGAATCATAAGTCACATAATTTTATTCAATTTATAATAAAAATCAATGGTTGAAATTTAGTTTGAGTCCTCTTCCTCGCCAACTTGGCGATAAACGCGTCAAGCGTGACAACTCATACGTTTTTTCATTCTTAATGCGTTCTTTATGGCAACCTCCGGAGGTACCATCAACGTGCCAAGCAGGGTACCTAAAGCATATTTTCACCAAATCAACAAATCATGTATCGATTTATGACCTATTTTCAAACAAAATACTTTCCCATGAAGCATTTTTAAAGATATAGGTGTTTCGCATGAAATTCCTAATAATATTCTTATTCAAAAAGACTCAGAACTTAATTTCATTAGAGAAAAATAATCACTTAGTGGATTCATCTAGATACAGAAGTATTACAATGCCAAGCCAGGATCTCAGGTTGCAAATTCAAACAGCCTTCAATTTAACTGTGACCATATTGTGAGCATTCTCTGAATTGTTTACAGTCATCAAGATTAGATAGAAATGTGATTTCACATAAGTAATTTGATGGCCAATCAACTTTATCAACAGCAATAACGATCCATTCTTTTTATACAAATTCTTAAAATAGTGTGAGAGTATCATAATCGTATTTATAAGTTGTCGTGCATTATCTCTTCTAGTAAGACCACAGAGTTTATTCGATTTTCAACCAATCACTGGAAGAAATATTTAACACTCTCTAAAAAGATTTGACAAAGAATAAAAATCCATTATGTTCGCATAAGCTTTGAACCCACTGTAACATCATTTGTCTTCAGGTCTTATAATGGTATTTCAGTATTTTAAACAGTTTTTTTTTTACTTATAATGAACTTTACCACTTAAGAAATTTTTTTGCTATCCACTCTCGATTGGTATACGATGTTTATATCAGTTATAAGAATAGAAATTTCCACCTAGATTGATAAGTTGAAATTTATTAAGTAACACACTGAAAAAAAATTAAAAAATTTTGCTTAAAAAATGTATATCATAGAGCGAAAATTGTTAAACAGAAGCTAATAATTTGCATATGGAAAATGTCTTGTGTAGTAAAATTTTAAGGCATAAAAACATTTTTATTATTCGAAGCAAACAAAAACATTTTAAGGATTATTTAATTATTCTTGACTTATTATTTCAAATATCATTTATAAGATGAAATTTTCACCTCAATAAGATTAGCTTTTGTTCTAATTTATTTCTTAACAGTTAATTCAGAAAAAAATTTCATCAACTTTCACCAAAGATTTTCATTTTGTTCTCTGGGCATCCTAAAAAAACCTAAGAAAGCTTCTTGTTTGAAGACTTTTAAAAATAAATTCCATGTTCTTGTGGTAAATTTAATAGTATTCTCTCAAACTTATGATGCTGTGGCAAATTGTATCAATAAGAAGTTTTGCGCATGCGTAACAGTTGTAAAAATAATACCAAATTAAAACTTTAGGAAAATGAGCAAATGTTATCTTACCACACTTTATAGAATTATTAAATAGTAAATAGGGTAAAATGTACTATACGGTCACCCTTGGCGACTTTTTCAAGATCTCGCCATTTTGTACAAGCAAGATTTAAAAAAAACAACAAAATATCGAAAACATTGCCTTGCAAAAAATGGGTTGCCAAAAAATGTTATTTATCGTCAAATGTGAAAAAATTGCGCCAAGGTTGACCTAACAGTAAATCTGATCCAAAGATGAAGTTGTATCATGATGTGGAAAACAGTGAGTTATATTACCACTAAAAGTATTTTGGTTGGATCCTAGCAGATACCACACTCTTGTCTCGAATAATTTTGGCTGCAGATAAATTTCGCTTCTCGGTAAACCTACTTTGATACATTAGAGATGATGAACCTAACTATTTCTGAAATTCTTATTTCGCCATTTTGTTCTGCCTTGGCATTTTTTTTCCATATGTCACCATGGGTGTGGGCTCTTCCTGGATTTTATCGGTATTTTGATTTTCGGTTGTTGAATAATGTTCTCTTCCATTTTTAGTGGCACCCGAGTAAAACTATAAAATATGGCCAACCGCTTTGCAATTATAAATAAGGGTTATATATGACAACATCTGCTGAGCTGGCACTCTAATGTCTCAATTTAGATCCCACTCCAACGGAGTAATAATTAGTCATATTACTTAAATTTAAGGTAAAACTATACTTTAAGATGCCCTTTGGCGAACTTAGTGATTTTTTGGCGCCATTCCTGTTCGCGCCGATTACAGTGCAAACAGGTAACAATTCAGATGAATCAGTCGGAGCCTCGACTGGATCTAGACCAATCAGAACACGAGTCGGTTTTTCCCAGCTTAGTGATCAATCGCTATCACAACTTGGCGAGAATCATAGAGGTACTCTAAATAAAGTCTAACCAAATTTAATTCCCACTCTACTTTAAAATCAATTTAAAATTTAATTTAATTTATTATGCACCTTTCTGAAAATATCATTCGCACTGGTTTATTCTTGAAACTATTATGGTGAACATACTAATGATAATTATGACACAATACAAATAATATCAAAATGATTTCAAGAAACGGTAAAATTTCGAGTCACAAAATTAGTCGTCAAGACGATTGTTTATCGTGACCTTCAAATCCTGTTGGATGCTTCATCAGTAATTTTCTTCACCTAGTTTCACATTCATACAAATCTATATGTCAGGAAGTGTCTCTTGTCGTGTTTTAACAGTTCAGAAAACTGGTTTGTATTCTTCGCCAAAACATCCTACAACTTTTGGGTCAACTTTATTGCACTTTGGGTGACAAGAATTAAACAAACATTCCTAGCTTTTTCTAAATTTACCGCTTGTTGATTTTTTCCTACTTTTAAAATACAAACTTGAAGTAGTTCAAGAAAATTGAAGCGATAGCTCTTAATTCTGGTTTTATAAACTACTTTTCGATCGTTTATTCAATATTCTGTGAGTATTAAGTGTACAAAACTCGAAATACTATATGTCTAAGCTTAGAAAATCCATGTTCCTTAAGAAAATTGTTTACATCTGAATTAATTTTTAGCGATTCATTTGAAAAAAATACAACATACTAAAATCATAAATATTAATTTATATAAAGGATAATCCTCTTAACTGATTTTTATAAAGCTTTATTATTAACAGCACTTCAATCAAAATAACTATTTCCGCCACTAGAAGGAACCACAAGTAATTTACTAGTGATAAGTGAGAATCCAGCTAAAAAGTAAGAATCCCTATGGCATGTATAGAAATAAAATGAAAAATTATTTTGATTCAATAAAATAAACTTAAGGAGAATTTTTTATGATTTTAATTAATTTTTACTATTAAGCATTTTTTATTAAAAATGAAGGACAACCCAATAAGTATCGAAATTAGTTTTTAAAAAGTACCTCAGAAACATATCTAAAATATGCATAAAAGTTATAAAAACAGAATTTAATTCAAAAATTTATTTTTATATATAGAAACTGTGGTTAAAATATGAAAAACTTAATTAAAAGAAATCGAAACACATTCTTTGTCTCATCTGTACAAAAAAAAAAAAAAAGGAAAAGAAAAAAAAAAGTTAAACGATTTTCTGGAGTTTAATTGGATTACTTCATATATTTTTCACTAGTTACAACCAGCATTTCTTCTTTAAAATCTGCAGAATTTTATGGGGCCACACTTCGTTAATCTTTACAACAACAAACAGGAAGTTCAATATTACACGTACGACCTATAAGGGAGATTATAAACCAGTAGCCGAGAATCGTGATCGTATTAGCAAGTGCGGTTACAGTCAATTTGAAGCACGTAAATTTGAACTGTTGATTCTCTAATAAAATAATTGATTTATCATATTCCATATCTGTTTTAGTTTTATTATGTAGACATATTTACGACTTCTTATTTACAGATTAAAATGGCCCAAAAATGTTAATGTCATAAAATATGTACTATTTAAAAGTGTGTAAGATAAATTAACAGCTGAAATATTCTGTAAAATTCTCCAGGAGGCTTTTTTATACAGATATTTGGCTTTCATTCATGTGCGGCAAAGAAGAAAATCTTCGTGGGAAAAATCTCAAGCACTCACTCCAAAAGAAAATCGCGGAGAAATCCATTCCTCACTCCGGTTTTCAATAGAAGCTGTGATTGAATCTGTGATCTTTTATTTTATAGCATTGGTCCATTTATTAGGTGACATTGATTTCAATAAACATTAGCTTAATTTTTAATTTCATTTGTAGTTCTATTTATAGAACATTAATATTATAGTGTCCATCATAGCACAACTTTAATATTGAAGAAAACTTTGTCAAAACTAAAAATAAATCAGTAAACACATATTTTTAATGATTCTTAAAATCAACTTATAAATTACCTGGATTTTTCTTTCGGAAAAATGTGTGGTTAAAATATTACTAACCAAACAGAAATTTAAATAAAAAATAATGCAAAAATGTTTTTAAATGATCATTTGTTGTTCTGTCTTTTTTACTTTCGGCGTGAAATAAATTTTCAAAGCACATCTACTTCAAATCACGTGTATGATAAACATTTAATAGAATATCTCAGAATTTCTATTCATTTTCAATGAAATATAATAAAAAAAAATCACAACTTTACTGAGCAAAAAAATTCTTTTTACTTATTCTTTGAATAAATTAAATTATCCAAAGGAATACTTTAATTTTTGAAACAAATTATTCTTAGAGCTCTAGGTAGTCTAATAATTATATGATATGACGGTGGATTATAATGGATTCGTTAAGAGATCCAGAATGATTCTCCGAATGAAGAACAATTTTCTTATCATTTACAAGAAATTACTTTTGGTTAAAAAATATGAATCATATGCAATGATGGATTTCTATAATGATTACGAAAATGACACGTAGTATAATATAAATTTCTTCACATTTTTACATAGCCTACCCCTATTGGTTTTAAGGGTGAAACTTGGGTCCATGGCTTCAGAATAACATCTTTATCAAACCAAATTTTTTCCTAAAATTTTTAGCTGTTTTTAGTGCAGATTATAGAGTTTACTATGCACAAAGTATACCAAATGGTAACGCTTGATCTTCAAATAAACAATTTGTGAAATCGAGTATTACATGGAGTTGGGCGTTTGCAGTGATTCATAAAATTTAGTTTTTAAACTGCTTATACCTGTCCATTAGAGCTTAGGTACAAAAATGTAACCGTAACATATCACTCGAGTTTTCTAGTAAATAATCTATGCTTTTGATTTATACTTGATTAATGGCTTGTACGAATATAATGCGCAAGCCTTACTTTCCAACATCACAGAAGAGAAAACAGTCTCGGAGATCTGGATCTTGTCAGACAGCCGATCCTTGACCCAGCATTTCTCGTCTTGGTCTTCCATCGGCAACTGCGCAGGTAGGACCATTCTCCAATTATTAAAACTCTCTCAGTCGGCACCTTATCCATCTAGAGTGGGTTTCCTCTCACGTTGGCCTTCCCATAAATGAGGTTGTCGACAACCTTCCCAAGGCTGCTGCTTGCGGATCCAAAGACCCCATGCCTTTGTCATCAAGGGAGATTTTCTTCATGGCCAAGGAGCTTGCTTGAAAATCCTGGGCCGAACCTCCTGCTCACCCATGGTACTTTCAGAAACACCCCGGAGTCGCAATATCATCCAGGGTCTCTAGGCAGACAGCATTCTCAAGATTTTCTATTGGCCACCTGAGATACATTGCTTTTGGGGGTGGCGAAAAAACTTTTCTTCCATGCCCAAAATGCAACGTTGTCCCCTTCTCTCCTCAGCATATTCTGCAATATCTGGGCTTCTCTTGTGAAAAGGCTGCGGCAGTCCCTCAGCTGTTTTTGGACTTTGAACATTTTTGGCCTCATAGATCCGGTCTAGTTTTTTTACTAGATCAGGTGGGGTATTAGTCCCACCACCTACCACTGCGATTATAATTAATTTATCATTTCTTTTTTTTTTTTTCTTTTAGATCAAAGATTCCGTTTCCATAATGATTTTAGATTTCTTTTGGCTGTATCCCAATGTACGGTACGCAATTAAAACAAGATGGCGGACAAGGAGCGTACCGTTCACTGGGAATTAAGGAAATTTGAATGGAAAATACTTGGATAACCTACTTTTCACTAATTTAGCACAAGCTTGGATAATGTTGAATAAGATTGTAAAACATTTGTTTTTAAATTTCGGTTCTTAGATGGCGGACAAGGAGCTTACCGTTCACTGGGAATTAACCATTTCTTTTATGTAAAAAAACAAAACTAAGATTTTTACGTAATTGCTTGAAAAGCTTTCATTTGGAGCTGTAATAGATACAAACATATCTTTACAAATTCTGTTGCAATGAAAAGCTTCTGCAAAATGCATATTATCTGATACCCTTCATATATTTTCATTAACATTTATTTTTTTATCTTCTTCCATTAAATTTTCATGAAATGAATTTTTTGCTGAAACGTAATAATAAATTATGCAATCCTAAGATGAAATCTCTTGAAAGTCTTCAAATCTTAAGCGAAAATCTTACAAGTATATCTTATGCAGAATGGCAGATGTTATCATGAAAAAATTAAAAGTTCCTAACACAAGCAGATGCAAGATATTTTCCAATGATGACGAATGAAAATAGGTAAGTTTTTGTTTCATAAATTTTAACTGTTGTTGCCATTTTTTATTTTAAAAATGTTAACGTTTCTGGTGAATTATTTGATACTGTTTGCGTTCACATTGGAGAAGGTCTTCACCAAACTGAAAAGAATGTTACAAGAGAAATAGTCCAGTAAGTTGGGAAATGATATTTGTCAAGTCATTGGTACAGGGAAAGATTGTTAGGCGACAATGACAGGTGACTAAAAATAAACTCCACTCATTGTGGTAAAAGAATCTATTAGTGATTAAATGAAGATTCATTCATTATTTTTTTACTCGCTAACCCAGTCTTACTGTCAAATTATTCTTAGCCTGACTACAAGTATTTTTACTTCTAGCTGTGTTCGAATCATGTGATATTTTCCCTTAGTAGAAAACAGTTAAATGAGCTCAAAATAAAGCATAATCCGTAAATGTTGCTTAATATAAAACTTTTCATTCATTCTGATTAAGAACATAATAAAGATTATTATTAAACATAGAAACATAAAATAAAGATTATTATTAAACAGTGGGAACCCTAAATTTCATATTTGTCTTTATTGAATATTCACAAAATTAATGGAAGAAGAAATTTATATTATCCTATGATGACTAAAGAAACTTGTTATATGTTGCTGTTTTGAAGACATATGCCAAACAAAATAAACTGTTCTAATATTGTATTTCATCTGAACAATTTCTCAGATTACGCTTTTATTCTTCAAAAACTCCCGACGAGAATAAAGTTCTTAATTTTTTATTATTATATAAAAATATTTTTTATTGTGCTAGCTGAATGAAATTGAGCCAAGAAATGTAATGAATCATATCATTAGTACAAAACACATTTTGTCTATAAGAGAATTTCAAAATTCTGATTTGACTCAATACATTGTCCAGTGGCAAATGTATTGAGTACCTTCTCTCGCCTGTTTACTCGCCGCAGACGCCAAGTCTGCCGATTGTGCTTACGCCAATTTGTGAATATTTATAATACTTCACCTAAAAATCTCTTTGACTGGAAATATGCAGAGTCATAAGTTTTTTCTCTTTTCCATAAAACCATTAGCATTTGAATAATGGATACAATGACAGATAAAAAAAATGCATGTAAAAGCATTATAAGCAAAAATTAGAATTATTTTTGATTCTAATTTTTGCTTAATATAATATTTTTATATTAGGTTGGGGAAAAAGTTATCCATTATTTTTTCGGTAGACGTCTGTAGTGATCGCTATCTGGTGAGGTATCTATCAAACAATTTCAAATTTATGCTCATTGGAAAGGTGACATTTGACACTAAAATATTCTCTTGAGGTTTTTTGTTCGATTTATTCAGTTACGAGTACAAGGTTTTAAAAATGGAAGACAACAAACAGAAAATTCGATACATTTTCGTTTTTCTCTTGTAACGGCGAAAAAGATAGCCGGGTGGCTAAAATTGTGAAAGGTGTTTATCGTCCTATATAAGACTGTAACAACCAGTTACGTACAATTTTTGTTTCGTCGATTCCATTTGGGTATTTGGATGCTAAAGATGCACCTCGCATGGATACAACATCGTCGAGAATGTCTATAAAATATCAAAAATGATCAAACTTGACAGCATGTCAGCAGTCGTAGCTTCGCACAAGATCTAAAAATCTACATGAAAACTGTTTTAAACCTTTTTACAAAGCAAATCTGAAAGAAGTTACAAAAAGTTCACGTAAAAATAATGGATTTCTTTTTCCCCAAACTAATATTATTTTACTTAAAGACGATTACATGAATATGCATCATGAGGAATGAAATAAAGAATCATCAAATCATTTCTGTAGATTTAGAGCACATACTTGGAAAGAAGGTTTTAGAGAAGAGAAATTATGCAATATTTTATAAATTTCCTCATTTCAAAAAAATTTTTAATAAAAAAATTGCGTAAGAACTTTTAAATTGTGGAAAAGTTTGGAGGATTTTGAAAATGTGAAGATTGCAAAATCAAAAGCTTAGTTAATATGTTTTTCCTTTAAGCACAATACAGTTTGGTTACGAATTCTTAAGCTAAATTGTCACAAGCGTCAAAATGCAGGAGGCATCGGAATCGAATCACTAAATCATGAAATAGCAATTTTCATCATAATCTGAGAGAATAAATTTACTACAAACAGTTTGAGGTGAAATAATTATATATATCGTATTTGGAAATGAAAAACGAGATTGCTTGTTAATTTTTGCGGTAAAGCCCAAGTTAAAATGGACAGATTGTGTAGAAGAAGATTTTAAGATGCTAAAAGTAAATAATTTTGGCGATCAATCACCAAAAATAAAAAATTCTTGGGAAGAACTTAGCCCATCAGAGGCTGTCGTGTCAATAGAAGAAGTGTCCTAAATTCTAGGACCAAAAAAAAAATTATTACACTGCACAGTACAATCAAAATTATGAGAGGTTGTATGTGTGTGATAAGTAAGCTGAGATAAAAAATGCAAATAAGGAGAGAGGGTAAATAAATTCTTTTGCTTGTAAAAATAAAATTGATGTAAAATAAAAAAAGTTATTAATTTAAAAATGGTAATTTAAATAATGTGGTTGGTATATTCAGAAGATCATTATACAGTCTTATTAAAGTCAATATTACTATTTGATAAAGAATCAAAGTTTTAATAATTAATTTAAATTTTACACAATCTTAATTCTGAAATGGGTGAATTCATGTCTGGAAATTAAGAAAATTAAAAAAACTTCTAATATTTCACCCTGACAGACACATCAAATCATTATCTTGAATGCAGATTCTTCTTTCTTGTTTTTGAAGACAAGATGGGCAATTGAGGTGATGCATTCAGTTTCAATCATAACCTAAATTTCTGTTAGACATGCTTAAGTTTTGCTATTTTTGCTGTGTATTGTGAAACTTGGATTAAATAATGCCAAATAAAGAACAAATTTCATGAAAAGCTAACTGTTTCATAATATCTTTCAACTAGGACAGAACGAATTTACTCCTAATTTATTTACACTCAAATAAAAGCGACTAATTCCTTTAATCCGGAAATGATTCATGAATGGCAAAAAGGTAAAAAAAAAAAAAAATACATCCGAGTCAAAATTATAAACATGAAAATCAAAATCAGGGTTGACAATAGAAGTCACAAAAAAATGTGTCATAAAAGATATGAAAATACTTGAAAATAAAAAGAACTACAAAAAAGATGTGAAGGAATTCCATGTGATAAATTTTTAATTTAAAAAGGAGAAATTTTTAAATAATAAAAATTTAAAGGAGAATCTGTAAAATGCTATTTCATTGAATCAAAGCATCAATATTAACTGGTTATTATAGATTACTTTATTCTAAAACATATTAAAGCTCATACAAAGAATTAATACAAATTTTACCATCTCATTAAAATAATAGGTATTTAATGTAGTTCCATTGTTGGCTGTAACAGCTGTCACACGCGTCTGCAGAGAATGAAAGGATCTTGGGCCTATCCTTGGTGTATCAGCAATAAAAGCGGCTTCCATAAATTGGTAAAGTTGATGTAGTTTGCAGCGAGTGTAATATCCCAGGGCTGCTGTTGTGCAAGCATGGACCACACGCTTTCGATTGACGATATACGGAGAACAAGCAGGCCAAGGAAGCTAATCAATTTGATAGGTAAAGAAGAACTTTTGGAGATTACGAGCTACGTGATGTTGCACATTATTCTGTTGGAATATGTTTGATGACAAATGCTGAAGGTGTAAAAGAACTTTAGATTCTAACATTTCAGAGATGTAATGGTGTTTTTTCAATGCATTGCAAAGAAGATGCATTCAATGCTATACTACATAATATTCATTGCTTACATTTTCTAATTCATATTAGTACTGCTGACGTATAATCTATCATACCAATTTCTGCATTTGGTGAATTTTTGATGGATACCTTTGTTTATCAGGTAACCTGGATTTTTATTACGTCACAGAGATAAAGAATAATAAGAATTATGAAGAAAATTCTATTTCGGCAACCCAAATCGTTACGTCATCGAGAGGAAATTCGGAACATTTTATTCCATTTTCGGATTTTATTAAAACATTTTGCGTGAATAGTTCTTCTAAATTTTTTTAGTGTGTTCTACAGGCTTGTTGACCTTTTATAAACTTACATTTTAGGTTATTCTTCTTTGTTATTGATTTAAATAGTTATTTTTTATTTTGCATTAGTTGTTTAAAGTTACTGTTTTGCTAAAATTGTGTGTGTCAACATATACTTTTTTAGTTTGCGTATGGCATTTTTATTATTTATGCTATTAAAAAAATCTATTTTTTTAATTCATTATTAATATAATAAGTATTTAAAAATTTTTACTTATATTTGAAAAAATGCTGTTCCTATATTTCCTTTTTTTAAATTATTAAGTAACATTAAATTGCATTTTATTATTTCCATTTATTTATCATTGTTATTATTATTTATTTATTTATTTTTGCGAATTCTATGTTTACATGAAAATTCATTTTGCTTTTTTTCGTAGAATTCATATTTACATTTTCGAAATAATTGTTTTTATGTTTTCCTTATTTGTACTTCACATTTATACAAAATTAATGTTATTATACTTTCTTTTTAAAATCCTAATATTTTAAATAATATATATTTATGCTTTATATTTATTATGTTTAGATTTATTATTTAGATGCCTAGCTTTATCCGGAAAATAATTTATTATGTCACATTTACGTCGTCTTGGTAATTTTTCTTTGCCGCCAAATAAGTTGTGCAGATATTGGCATGATGGATTAATTATAAGGCAGAAATGCCTTCATTTTCACTGCTTTTATGGATATTTATCATCATAAAAAATGCGGTCATCTTGATAGGCAGTTTGAAGGTTAGGTTAGATTATAGCTGGCAATTTCGGACCTATATGCTATTAATGCTTATATATATATATATATATATATATATATATATATATAT
>JAPDSC010135194.1:0-12414 GCA_026290005.1 Latrodectus geometricus | reverse complement strand
TTATTCATATTATTTTTCTACTTTTCTATATACGTCATTTCTTGCTTTATCTAGAGGAAAATAAAAATGTTTTTGGAGTAGATGTAGTTATATATTACAGTTATTTTGTAGTGATTTAATTTTTATTTGTGTGCATACATCAGGAACTATAAACCACTATGTAAATATTTTTGAAATCGTTAACAGTAACGATCCAATATAAAATGTGAATGTAAATATGTCCATTTTATATGTATTCTCCCTTTTATATTTCATTAGAATAAGTTATAGATTTTAGGCTGTTTAACTTAGTTAAAAACCCCGATCAATGTACTATAGAGCAAACTCCATTTTCAGTATTTTTATAATTTATATTGTTTTACCAGATTTTTGTTTGGCATTTACATTTTATTAAGTTTTTCGTTGTAATGCGAAAAGCATTTTCAAATCTTAAGTTTCTTTTTTCGGTTAATGAATTTCTGAAATATACATTTTACACACCCTTAATTTTTCTACGAGCAGAAAATGCATAGACAATGTTAAGTTACAATCAAAAATCGTTTTTGAATGTTAAAGAAGATATAGATAGTTTTCTAATTATATTATTTTATTTAAAATCAAATTTCAGGCATAAATGTATATAATAATTCAACTAATTTTTAATACAGAAATGCCAAGAGCGTTTCAAACAACAATTTTTAAAAGGATAACTTTAAGTTATTGTTGCAACAGTCTGAAGACATTTGTCGAATAATAATAATTACGGATAACAATTCGAACAGCAATTCTAAAAGGTTTGATTCAAAGTTTAGACTCCAACAAGGCAGATATAGTTTCGAAGCATAATTGAGAATAAATATTCGAAAGAAACAATTTTTGGTCCAAAATGTTAAAGCATAACAGTTTTAAAGAACATTTCGTAAAAGATATATTTGAAAAATTCAATTCAACAACACAGAGACAAGATTTCTTTAAAATTTGAGAATAAAATGAAACAAATAATATTTAATAATAAGAAAAGGATACTGAAATAAAATTAAAAAATTTTTTTGAAGTAAAAAAGAGATTTGTGGAAACAATTGTTATAAACTTTGATTTGAATTTTAAGAAGATGAAGATTAAGCTGTTTTTCTAAATCTAATGTCTAATGAATAAATTTTTCCAGCATTCTTCATAGCCGGTATCATACTTCCTCAATTTCTCTTAAAAAATAAAAACAATGTCTGACGTCGATTCGAACAGCGCCATCTCACGATTGTTGACATCATTACAGCATACGCTGTTCAAATCATATTTTTAATTTCTGTATGTTTTGGTTCTCTTAACATGGCAACATAGAATTGTTTACAACTTATTACGTTATGTCTTACAACTTGATTTGTATCCAAAAAATAAACGAGTTTGGAACAACTTTGATATATCCCCCAAAAATTAAGCGCCAGATCTGGCACTTCTTACGAACTTTTTAGAGTTGCTTTTCTTATTTTTGTGTTGCTAATTTAGATTTTTTCAGCTTTTAAGTTTTTGCTGTTGTCAAATTTAGTATTTTCTTATTTTTTGTACCATTTTTTGAGTTTTTTAAAATATATTTTTGTTATTAATTATTTGTATTTAGCGAGAATCCATCTTGGCAAGAAAAAAAAAAAAAAGGCGCCAAAAACAGGTATTTTGCTTGACGAGAAAAAAAAGTCGCCAAATTTCCGATTTGGGAGCGGGGGTATGTCAAAGTAGTTCCAGGAGTTTTGTTATTTTCTTAAATTATCTGGTGATTTTTTACCACTGAATTAATTAAATCTTAAGAAATTTATTTTGATAAAAATGGAGAAATGTCTTTGGTTAATTTTTTGTAAATTTCTTGTTATTTTTCTGGTAACATGAACTTAAAAAATACACCAAAGTGAACTCAATAATTAAATTTAATAAAAGCAGTGACACTAAGAAACAAATAAAATGATAAAAAATTGGATATTTTCCAACTCATGAATAACATAATTTCATATACTGAAAATCTTGGTTAGCCTATACTTGAGGGTGCCCCCTTGATTCTCGCCAAGTTATTTTATGCATTTTATTTGGTTTATTAAGTTTGCTTATATTGTCTTCATTACAATTTCATTATGTTTTGGTCACTATATCTGTTTTTACAGTGTTCAGCGCAAACAGGAATGGCGCCAACTTAAATTGCCAAAAGGGCACCCTCAAATATAGTTTTACCAAGATCTTTCAAAATAGAAAATTTTCTATAGAATACATTGGGGCTAAAAAAGGCATTACACTATTTCAAATTGTACGTTGTAAGTTATATTTGCACTTATTTTATATAATGCTATATAAAAAATTAATATTTTAAAATATTAAACTTATTGCATGAAATTAAAAATGTATTAATTTAGTACTGTATGAGAAATATGAATGTAATAACTCCATAAAATTAGCAATAATATATTTATGTTATAATACTTTGATAATATCTATCTGAAATAGTTGATTAGTTCAATCTAATTTATAAAAACCAAAGGGTTCCATTCGAAGGAAAAGGCACATTCGATAGGAATATAAAAATTCTGTTCTGTTATTGAATTTAAAGTGGAAAAAAACTATGTATATAAAAATAAAAAAAAAATAAACTGTTTGAAAAATAGTTTTTATTAACCATAAAGTGGTTATGCTGTTGTTGTTGTTACTGATGACATTTGGCAACGCCAAGCCCGCCCGTCCGAGACTAGGCGAATGAAGTCAGAGAGAGAGAGCGTTTTCCGTTTTTGAATAGAGCACTCTCATACGAAGGTGGAAGTACGACTTTTGGCTCATAGATGGCAGCACCATCTGAATATTCCAATTTAAAGATTAAAACCAATGAAGACTTGCCCCAGAGGTATTAATTTAGAATGGGAACATGGAGGACATTGCGACCCGACATATTTTACATGCCCCAATCACCATTAGGGACTCGACGGATCTTAGTCTAAGCCGGGATTCGATTTCACCACCTTTTGGTAACGAGAACGACGGCCTAACCAACCAGGCCTCAGGGGCCATAAAGTGGTTGTTTGTTTCGTTACAGTTGAGATCAAGGCTAAATTACTTTTTATCGTTTATAAATGTTTTCAAAATCATGAAAGTTTTCTCTTATAATGATGCTTAGAACTCAAATTCTAAAATCTCGAGAGATATTAATTCCAAAATTTTGTGAAATCACTATTTTTTTTTCATCTGTGTCTTTCACCGATTCCGATTTTCTTGCCTGATTCTCCGACTTCTGGAAAGCATTGATTGTTACGAGACAGAGATATCCTTGGTTTCAAGCTTGAAAATATAACATCAGAAAATGCAAAATAATAAGAAAAAAGTGTTAACTTCATGGTTAGTTTAAACCAACAAGGACGATTTTTATACTTTTTATCGTTGTTTTTAAAGTTTTTCTGAGCAATAGGATTAAATAACAAAATCTTAATTGTCTTCAGAATTGATTGTCACCGATAGCTTTTTAGAAGAAACTGATTTTGTGGTTAGTTCTCAAAATTATTGAAAAAGGAACACCCATACAAATGTATACCTGAACAATTCAAACATTCAATATCTAACATTAACCGGCGTATTACTTAAGAAATAATAAAGCTATCCATTTACAAAGTTGCATTTTTAGAAAAATCCTTTAAAAGTTTGTTTTGTCACATTGAAATATTTTTTTTTTATTAGGAAATGAAATTTTTTAAAATTCAAACATCGTGTGTAAATAAAAGATACAATACGGATAAACTACTCGCTTATAAAAATAAGAATTTAATGTGTTTTTTACTTGTTTCGATTTTTTTTCTCAAGTTTTATTACTCTTTTGGATTTAGTCTGTAGTCCATTTTATGTGATAGATAAAGAATGATTCACAAGTCATCTTAACCATAAAAGTTGTTCTGATAATGTTAATAATCATGAAAACTAATATATAATATATATAGGAACATTAATATATAAATTTTATAATATTTTACCATATAGCTGTCAATGTCATAAAATGACTAATTTTCTACAAAAAAAAAAAAAAAAAAAAAAAAACAATGCATATATTCCATATTTTTGTAGAAGAAAATTCTTTATCTTTCACTAGAAAGAAAAAATAAATAAATTAAATAAAAAATATCACAAAATAATCTTTTCAACAATAGAAGGACAAATGAAATTTTGGAATGAAACTACTAAAATGATTCTAAATTTATCAAGCTGGATTCACAGTTGATGAATTTGATTATGACCGTCTTTTCGATTATTCGAAAAAAATTCTAATGCTATTTTCAAAGCCGTAGCCTTATAGTAAAATTATCAACTAATGGACATTAAAAGTTTTTAAATAACACCAAAGATCAGAGAAGACTTTATAACAGCAACACAGAAAAGCTGGAGAACATTTACAAGACAGAAAATTTACAAGATTGAAGCTTTTTCTATTTTAGCTAAATCCTTAGACCTGTTACTAAATTAGCCAAATATTAGGCAAGAGAAAAAATAAATTCATTAATTTTATGTGAACTATTATTTATATAGACTATATTAAACATGTTTCGGATTTGCTTTGAGCAATTGGTTTAAAATTGCTCTATGGTCGATATTTAGATCCTGGCTAATACTACAATTGCTAATAAGCCGATCAACTTTAGAACATTTCTGTGATTTTATTCTTATTTTCGACAATGGGTTTACCAGTGGGAGGTGCATCTCTAACATTAAAAATACCAGAAAGAAATAGACGAAACTAAAATTGCATGAAATTTGCTGTTACTGTATCGTGACTTTATACACCATTCACAATTTTAGATCTGGCTTGCATTTTCGCTTTTATCAAAGAAAAGGAATAAAATGTACCAAGTTTTTTGTTTATTAACTTCGCCTTTTAAACACTCTGTAACTCAGAACTGAATGAACCAAATAAACAACAGATAAAAAATAAAAATTTCACCTTTGCAACGAGTATAAATCTGAAATTATTTGATCAATACTTTAAGAAATATCGATCACTGCAGCTCTATACCGAAAAAATAATGGATTTCTTTTTCGCTAAACTAATATAAAGATTACTATTCCAGAGTAGATTCACCGAGTTGGAAGCCGAATGATTAGCATTCTAGTTTTTGATTCAATTGGTCGTGGGGTCGAATCCCACTTTGGACTTGGATAGTGCGTAGTCGTCCAGCATTCTCTTTTAAGCCGTAAGTCCCAGTTTATTTAGCCATTGAGTGCAAAAAATAACCGTTGAGTTATTAATAAATCAGATTAATTCACAGAATAGATTCTTCACTAAATATTGTCATTTGGTGTGGGTGCCAAATTGTGGCCAAATATGTTAATTACTGAACCAAAATGTTTTTTTCATATAATGAGCTCTGACAAATTTACTTGCATATATATACATCTAAACACGAATCATCTGCGATTCTGTGATGTGACAAATTACGTTGAATTCGATTAATTTTGGTAAATCTTGATGTTCCAAGTTTTTAAAGTTTCGAAAGTTATTTAAAATTTGAATATTTATTTTAGAATTCTGTCAGAAATTTTCTCTCATAGTAGTTTTGTATGGAACATTAAAATTTTATTCGCAATAATAAACTCCGAAATTGTGCTAAATTACAAAATTTCGTACTTAGTAATTCATTTGGCGATAATTTTGCAGTAAAACAACAAAATTAAATATTGCGCCAAGTGTTTGTGGTATCAAGTTCTAAGATTTTACTGTATTCCTTCAAATGATGCTGTTCAATATAAGCATCAATTATCTGCAACTTTATAATGAATTCCAATGTGCCAGGAATTTGATTGGAGCTTTGGTAGCATTTCAAGAATGAAGAATATAATAACTGGCAACGAAATCAAATGCTCGCCAAATCCTTACTAACTCGTAAGATTTTATCTTATTTTGCTTATGTTAAACATCATTCAATTGTTTCTGTTCAATTGATATTTGTGTCTTATGTTCAATTTTCCATTCTATTGTCTTGACTGATGTCTTTTTCTTGTTATTTCAAAATCAATATTAAATAATTTAAACTTCATCTGCAATTTATTTCTTAAGGAAGAATTCGAACCCATATTTTGATGTCAGAAGATAGATAAGGATGTAACATGACGAAGATGTAGATAATGATTTGATATGACGATGATGCGATAGTGAAGTTAAAATATATATATATATATATTTATTATTTTATCAAAGTGTTTGGATACTACCATTCCATTCTTACGAATCAAGCATCTGAAAAGGGTATGTACCTTTTTCTTATTTCAAAATGAAGTTAAATGATATAAAAAAATAAACATTGCATTGAAGAATATTAAGTCAGACAAACTAAAAGTTCTACATAAATTTATTTTCGATTCTGACGGAGATTGGTCGAATCGAAAGCGTATTAGAGAGTTTTCTGGTTTCGATTTTGCTATTGAAAGTGAAGAATTTAAAAAAGAAATTAAAAACTATAGAAGATAACTTTTCTTTGAACGAATTAATAATAATTTCTAATATTTCAAATATTTCTTTCGAAGGAAATAAATCTGAAGTAGGAAAAAGAATACTTCAAAGATTTTGTACTTTGAACTTGTTAGCTGCGGAAATTAGCGATGCTAGTCTGTCTGATTCAGATACAGACGAAACAAACACAAATGAAATCGAAGCAGATTCTCCAATGCAATGTTGAAATAAAAATAGTTCTTTAAATATAAGTGATATTTCTAATGAAAGTAGTAAAAAGATTGATTCACAAAATATTTATATCAATTATTCTGATATCGAAAGCACAATTACCAAATTTTATGCTGAGTCGCATGAAAACATAAACAATTGGATAGAAAGTTTTGAAAATGTATCGAAACTGTTTCAATTATCAAACTTATAAAAATTTATTTTCGCTAAAATATCACTTGGCGGAAATGCCTTACTATTTGTTAGAACAGAGCCGGATATAAACTCATGGGAAGAATTAAACGATGCTGTAATCAATGAATTTTCTGTTGAAATAAAGTCGGCTAATCTTCACGAATTACTAAGTAAAAGAAAAATGAAAGATTCGGAATCCGTTCAGGAATATTTTTTAAAAATGAAAGAGTTTTATTTCTCAGGAAAAATTGATGACGCCACATTAATACATTGCGTGATTAAGGGACTAAATGATAAACACGAAAATAAAATTATATTATAAGGTTGTAAAAACTTAATAGAATTTAAAAATAGGCTTAAAGTGTATGAAGCAATAAAAAGTGACGCAGCAAAGAGTAAATATGCTTTCGATAAAATGAAAGCAAAACATGACTCTAATTTTAGATCTTATTCTTCTTATAAAAATCAATTAAAGATGATGGTTTTGATGAATATAACTCAAAGCATGAAAATAATGATACATTTCAATGATAGATTCAAGAAAAAGAATGTGTTATAACTGTGGTTCACGTTCGCATATTTCAAAATATTGTGTTCATAAAGATAAAGGTTTAAAGTGTTTTTCTTGTCAATTATTTGGTCCTAAAACTTCAGAACGCCCGAAACTAAAAGAAACGAGATCTTTTGATGATCAACCTGATAAATGCTATCAGTTCTCAAAATTTAATTCTTAAAGATGTTAAAATTGCTACTCTGAATATAACTTCATTAATTGATTTTGGAAGTCAGAAAACCATTTTGAAAAAGAGTTTGTTTAATAAAATTAAAGACACTGTTAATTTACAATCGTCTCTTATTTCTTTGACTGGTTTAGTAATAACATCAATTAAATCACAAGGTTATTTTAATCAGAAGTTGAAATTGATTATTCAGAAGTTAACATAAATATTTTTGTTATAAATGATGACTCCTGACAAAACGTCATCATTTTGTTATAATTGATGAAGTTTTGATTTAATTGTAGGAACCGATATTATTAATCAAGGTACTTTAATAGTTTCAACTAATGGCGTTTAGTTTCACACTAGCCAGAATGAAAAAGATAATTTTTTTATTAATTTCCTAAATCTCAATGATGAATCAGAAATTGATTTAAGTCACATTAAGGATAAATCACTGTGTTCTGAAATACATTCAATAATAAAAAATTATGTTCCTAGTAAAATTCAAACTGTTGATGTGAAAATTAATTTAACAGATGAAATACCAATTTGTTCTTCCCCCCGACGACTATCACCTTTTGAGGAAAAAATAGTTGAAGCTCAAATTGAAGAATGGTTAGCTAAGGGGATAATTCGAAATAGTTCTACCGATTTCTCTTCACCTGTCGTATTAGTTAAGAAGAAAGATAATTCCTATAGATTTTGCATTGATTACAGACGGCTTGATAAAAAAAAAAAAAACGGTTCGTGAACATTTCCTTTTGCCACTTATCGAAGACGTAATAGATAAATAACATTCTTCTGTAGTTTTGGATTTAAAAAACGGTTTCTTTCATGTTGACGTTGAGGAAAGTTCTTGTAAATATACTTCATTCGTTACACTCAATGGTCAATATGAGTTTTTGAAATGCCCATTTGGATTGATTAATTCTCCGAGTACTTTTCAAAAGTACATCTATAATGTGTTTCGACAATTATTGAAAGAAGGTGTTATAGTGATTTATATGGATGACATAATTATTCCTGACAAAAACGAAACCGAAGGTATTAAAAAACTTAAAATTGTCCTATAAACTGCGTCGGATTATGGACTTAAATTGAACTTAAAGAAATGTAGTTTTTTGAAACGTGAAATAAAATTTTTAGGCTATAAAATAGTAAATGGTAAATTAAATCCGTCAACATATAAAACTAAAGCTGTAAATAGTTTTCCCGAACCAAAAAATACAAAAGACGTTCCGAGATTTTTAGGATTGACCGGATATTTTCGAAAATTTATTAAGAATTACTGTATTATTGCTAGACCTTAAAGTGATTTGTTGAGAAAAGAGTCTAATTTTAAAATTGGTGAAAATGAAAGAAAACCCTTTAACCAATTGAAACATATTTTATCCACGGAGCCCGTTCTTACAATTCTTAACCCTCAAAGTGAAATCGAAATTCATTGTGACGCCAGCATCCATGGTTATGGTGCCGTTCTTATTCAAAAGTTTTTAGTTGATAACCAATTACACCATGTTTATACAACTTCGATTAATGAAATTATTATTTTGTCAGTACTTGGAATTAATTGTAAGATTATGTGAAAAGGCATTACTATTATATCAATCACTGCTTAAAATTATACATTTATGATGATATATTTTATTGCAATATGTTCCTAAATGTTTGTTTTACTCGTATAAAATTTCCGAAGATATGTGAAGAGAAAAGTAGATATACAATGAACCAGTAATATATATTAAAAAAAATGTTATTGAATTCCTAATTGGGTCAACAATAAAATTTTTTATGTTAATTACTTTTTTTTATTAAATTTCACATTGTCTGTTTGTGAAGCAATGATTTATACCGTTAATATATTCTGTTTGTTTAGTTTGTTGTTTCGATTATTTTTATGCTTCGACTAGATTCGATCCAAAAACATGACGTTACTTCCTGACGCTGTACCAGCAATCTCTATTGCAAAACTAATTTTTCATTTCACTATACTGCAGAAAATCCTTTATAAGTAATATTCATTACATTTTTTGAATTAGAAAAAAATTCTCTCTCTCACACGTACATACACATTATCCATCTCTCACACTAATTTATTTAAAAAAAAATAGTTGAATTTTCAAAGGAAGTAATTAATTCCTTTCACAAGATAATGAAAATAAATAAATTCAAGCATGAAGAGTAAGAAATGTTCAGTTGAAAATAGTAACTATTGACGTCAACAGAGGGCACCACTACGGAATTAGTTTATTTTTCTTCCATATAAAACTAAAAATAATCAATTAAATTTAATTAATGAATTATTTTTTAAAAAAAACTGTGAAATAACAAGTATCATAACAAGCAACTTAAAAGAAATATTTTGACTTTAGTGGAAGAATAAAAAATATATTTTAAACAATTGAAAATTTGAGTTGAATATATATATATATATATATATATATATAATGAGATAGAGAGAGTGTGTGAATTAATAGCATGAAAAATACTATTGTACACATTACAGCAGTATGTTAACTTTACATTTCGAGTAACTTTATATTAATAAAAATAGCAAAATCGGTTAAACTTTAAAAAGTAATTTAATTTTCAGTGGAACCACTAGATTTTTTTTTACTTGGTTTAGCTTGAATTTTTTAAATTTGTTCTTTTCTGGGATCTTCGTAAATGTTTTCCTACAATTAACTACGTTATATTAATATTTCATATTAATGGTCCAAGACAAATGTTCCTAAATTTTGTATTTGCAATGTTTATTATATTTTAGTTCTAATAAACGTTTTTAGTATTGATTTAATGTTTGTTTTGGAAAAACCTTTTGAAACCATGTTTTGCATTATTTTTCTGTTACATGATTGTTACTTATTGACGGAATTTATGAACAAATCTGTCCTTAAAAGGAAAATTCATTTCAATTAATTCATTTCAAAGCTTTGGAAAATAAGGGTCTTTTGATTTTCAAAGTGTGACTCACTCACTTTAAAATACAACTATCATCGAATGTTCTCTGCACTTTCAAGGACTATTAAATCTCATTTGAACTTTTATGCGGTGGCAATTTGTCATTTAAGTAAATCGGAACTAGTTTACTAGTTAGTTTCAACTGGTAAACTAGTTCCGATTTACTTAAATGACAAATTGCCACTGCATAAAAGTATTTCCAAACAGATTTCGCGCCATCTTGTTTTCTGTTATTGTTGTCAGCAGTATTTGTTGAAATATTTGAAGTCGATCAAAATAAATATAAAAAGAAGTAAATTTTGAATAATAATGAAACCGAAATAGTTGTAAAAGTGGTGATTAAACATCAAAGGATTATATTAAGTTTGAAAAGAAATAGATTTTTGACAACAACATTCTTTGGCTTCGTATTCCTTATTTGCAAAATCATTATTTTAATGAACGTCCTTTTGGTCTCTCTCAGTAAATGTATAAATAATGTGATCAACTTCGAAAATTTTCAAAACATCATACAATTTATAATATAAACAATCAATAAATAAGTTTCTGAAGAAACACAAATATTTTTTTAAATCAGTTCCGTGTGTGAACTCTGTTCTCAGCGTGATAAAATCAGATTTAACTTTATAATGATTTAAAAAGTACAGTGCGAAGAGTATTACAGAGTATTTTGACCATTAGTAATCACGTGACTATGTTTAGAAAATAAAAGAAAAACGTGTTTCATTGATTCAGAATTATGTGTTATAATATCGTAGTAGTATCTTTTGACTGAAATAAAGCAATGATGTAATTCTTTTTTAAGATTTTTAAATTTTCTCAACTCGACACGCACACACGTATACATGTATGAATGTTTATCGGGATGAGTGTTTTCTGCTTTTAAAATTTTATCTTCCATTAAATAGCGATTAATTTAGCATCTGTCCTAATTGTTGCCATTGTATCACTCTAATGCGAAATATATACACAAAATATAAGAATACAAATAGTTATTCCATAACCACGATTTGACATTTTAAATACTTATATATTCAATACATTCAAATCAACCTTGCTCTTTCGGTATTTTCAAAATTATTTATTGCTGCATATATAAAAATGGAATTGCCTATTTACTTACTTACATTCCTTCCAAATAATATTTAAAATATGTAGATATATCATCCTATTATCTTAATTTAAAAAGTAATTTCTTGCAATACATACATTTTATTAATTTACACTTACTTGAGAGACTTACTGCTACAGATGGTGATAGTCAGGTAACAGCTAACTCGTGAAATTTCGGTGTGAAAAATATTTTTAACTTTAAAGGAAAGGAAGATTTCCTTCTATTTATTTATAACAATTGCATCAATCGTTCCAGAAGGGCATCTGCGAATTGTAAAATTTTTGCAATCAAAATCATGTTTCTAAAGTTTAAATCAACATGTTGCAAATCACCAACTTAATAATTGGCAGATATCTATAATAAAATTAATAACTATTTCACCTGGTGTTTTATGTATTATTTAGTACTCATTCATTTTTTTTGTTTCTGTGTCTGTTACAGTATAGTTTATTTGTTCATCTGTACTATATCTTTTACCATAGTTACCGTGTTATTTATGACCATAGTTATCGTGCAAAGCACCCACTAAAAAGCAGTAATTCGAGCCATGCTATTTTATTCTGTATTTATCTTTCTACAAAAAAGTCAATTTGTTAAGTTTTTAACGATTGTGAAAGAAAAGAATGGAGTGAAGTTTATACCAATAAAAGATGTGTGGAGACTTTTTAATGTTAGAAAATTTTATTCTGTAGAAAATTCTATTTTCCAAATCAAAAGATAGAATGTAGCTCTTTACAACAAAAATTTCATTTTTATTAGTGTTGATTTCTTGGTTT
>JAPDSC010135175.1:10255-47286 GCA_026290005.1 Latrodectus geometricus | reverse complement strand
AAGAAAATATTTTTATTATTTTCTTAAATAAATTATATAAAATTTTGTTTATTTTTATAATACATTCAATACATATTTCAATATATAATATGATAGTTATGCACATAAATTATAACATATTTAATAGAACTAGCATAGCAATAAAGAAGTTTGGTTAGAATAGTTTTCAATATTTAATTTTAGAAGTGTATTTTTAAAATGTAATCATGTTTGAGTTCACAAATGATATGTACAACATAGAAATACTCACATTTGCACTCTTCCTCATTATCATTACCAACTTCTTCAAATGACTTAAATATTTGAATGGCTTCACTTAGAGCCTAAAATAATAAAATTCTTTTAACACAATGTTAGAAAAAAATGTATGATTTCATTATTATTAATTTAGTACAAATAACTTAATTTCATCATTTCAAATTAGATTGAATGATCACACAAGATACAGAAATGACAAGTAATTTTTTTTTATATTCAAGTAATTTTGACAAGTATGACAAGTAATTTTTTTTTTATATATATTTTTTTATATTCATTATTTTTTAATTCAAGATTCTAAATTAAATTAAAATATTTCATTAATTTGAATTTAAAAATGAAACAAAACAAATTCTACAATCAGTATAAGAAATAACTTTATTTGATGAAATATGCATACTAATATACAACATGAAGAAATAATAATGTAACAGTTATAATTTATATTTCAGTGAATCAAATGTTCATACAGAAGTTTTTCAATTTTTATTTCTTATAACTCGAGCTTTTTCTTAATGCAAAAAAGTTGAGATATGGATACACAGAGGATGAACAGAAAAAAATATGTTTTATACTCAAGGAAAAATAAATAAGCAAAACCACTATATTTACTCATTCATTGATTTATTTTTTAACTTAACGTATAAAAATAAAGAAAAAAAAAATAAGATAAAAAGGAAAAAATTATTCTTTCTAACAAAATAACATTGAAAATAGAATTTTTTAATTAAAAAGTAATGTGTGTGTGTGTGTGTGTGTGTGTGTGTGTGTGTGTGTGTGTGTGTGTGTGTGTGTGTGTGTGTGTGTGTGTGTGTGTGTGTTATACACAAAATGTTTTAAAAATCTGTGTATTAAAATTTGAATAACTTACAAAATCAAACTAACAAAAATTCAAAATGAAAAGTTTGAGATTTATTTTAGAAGAATTTCATATTTATATTAAAATTAGAAAAATATATGAGAGAAGTATATCATATTTCTTAAATTATTGAGTAATTCATAGAAAACTAAAATTTTTACTTTTATTTCTTTATCTTTTTCAGAAATAGTGCTTTGTAATTCTCCTCTGACAGATACCTCTCGATTCAATTTTTCATTTAATTCCTGAACCCTAAAAAATAAAAGGAAATAAAATTTTAGATGCCACAAAGTAAATAACATCTATATATAATCATTTAAAATATTTTACATTATAATATGACAATCATAAAAGTAAATGGTTTTAAATAAAAATAAAAAAAAGTAAAATAGCAAGGCTCAAAATCCTTTTGCATACTTTAATGAAACTAAAAAAATTATTTTTAAAACATGTAAATATTCTTTTTAAGTAAACTATGACTCTTTTTGAAGTATAGCCTAACTAAGAATTCAAGTATTAATTAATAAACAATAGATTAAAAAACGTGAATTTTTTTTTTTTTTTTTTTTTAAATAGGAATAGACTAGAAACTTTTAAGAGCATTCTAAATAAGAAATGAAGTTTTAATAAATGAATAGATATTTATTTAAATATTAATTAATATGGAATGTAAAAAAATGTATTAAATTTCAAGTGAAATTGATACAAGTTAATGAAATATTTTTAAAAAACTATTTGTATTTGGAATATTTTTAACTAACAAGATAACCAGAGGGAAATTATTTTGTTCATTTCAACAGTATGCATGTAACTTCACTGCAGCATTGTAGCATTCAAAGAAATATTCTTAAAAAATCATTTGTACTTATATAACACTTGTACAACATATAAAAATATTTGCACTTATATAACATATATAAATGAAATATTAAAAAAAAAATATTTCCTACAATATGCATATGGTTTAATATAGCATTATAGGAGTAGTGGTAGCATTTTGTGCCTCCAAGGCATAAGTCTAAGATTTGATCCTTGGGGTGAGCAAGATTAACTTAGCCTTTCATCTCTTCAATGAGTTAATAAAACTGAGTACCAAGCATGATTAGGAACTAAACATAATAAATTTCATGCCTTTTAACTATTCACCATCTTGATTAAATTATAACATCATTTGTGTCAAGCAAATCAGGTAAAAGTTTTGTTAAGATTTGTTTATTGAATAAACTTAATGTGAAACTTTAGATGCTAATTCACTTCTTCTAATGTATTTAATGTTTTTAATATTAATATTTTTATATACATATATAAACATACTAGTAAAGACTCAATAAAATAGAAAATTATTCCACAACTTCAAAAATAATTGGTTTATTTATATTAAAACATGTAGAAAATGTAAATTCAACAAATAATTCAGTGTAAATAAATAGTCGAAAGAAAGAAAAGAAAGTCGATTATGATAACAAGCTAAATATATTCCATGAAGATGTTAAAACCATTCTAAATTGAGAGTTGTGACAATTTTTATACATGGCACCCATTGTGAGTCTCTCCTTTAAAATAAAACATAAATTATGCATTTTAAGCGCAACTTTTATTTTCAAAAACATAAAACTTACCTAGCATTCCAAATTTCAGCTTCTTTCAAAAGTTGGTTACAATTTTTTTGCAATTGCCCAAGTTTTTCTTCATACACTTCATTGGCTTGGGAATATTCCGAATTCTCTGAACTTAATCTCTTCACTTCGGCTTCTTTCTAAAAGGTTTATGTGCAATTATTTTATTATGAGCAATATTACTGTAAAGAACACAAAAGACATGATTAAAGTTTCAGTTTAATTTATTACCTTTTGTTCAGTCAATGTTACTTAATAAAATTTTTTCTTCTTTTATTAGTTTTCAAAAACTTTCTTTAAGTTTCTAAACAATTACATCTATACATTCTAGATTTGTTTGCTTATTTATTTATTAAGACTGTCATATTTCAATGACACCTCTTATGTTTTGGATGTGATCAATAATACCATAAGCTATAATGGATTCTTTAAATTTTCTACTATCAAACTGTTACTCAAAATAAAAACTTACCCACCAGAAACATGACAATGAGAGAATAATAAAAGCAAATTAATGATTTTAAATAAGTGAAATTTTTTCTATCTGTTAGCAAAGACAATCTCTACTTCTTTTAAATCTTTATTCTATCTAAATTCTATAAGAAAAAATTTAAAAAATAAATAAAAAAAAAAATATATTTAAAAAAAAAAATTCTACTTTTTTAATCTTTTAAAGGAAATCAAAATAGTCTTAAGTGAAATTTCAAATTTACATAGATGGTTTTAATAATTTAAACTTTTCTATGAATTACGAAACTCTCAAAAACACTTATATTCTGATACTTAAATTTTAGATTCATTAAGATTGAGAAACCTTTACATTTTATTTACATTGATTGATTTACTACTTAATCATATTTTAAAGGACACATAAAAATAAAAAATTTTATACAGAATACACTAGAGGGTTTTACTACAAATTTCTCTGTCATGAATATTAAAAACGCTTTATAATTTAAAATTCATCATCCTCTTTATCTTGACATAATTTATACTTTTAAAACCGCACGATTTCTCTGATTTAAAGTACCAAAGTACTAAATAAATATTTAAACTTTTATTAAAAAATGAAACAAGTTCCATTTTAGTACTGATAAATATAAATTATAGTAAACACAAAACAAAAGGCTTTCAGGAGTTTAACCAGATTTCTATGACAGGTAAAAACAATGGCATTCATTTCAATAAATATATTAATAAAAAAGAAAGAAAAATTGATACTCACATGCAATAGGAAAATAATTAAAATGTACAAACATAATACTTAGGGATTCACATAAAATGAAGCAAGTAAAGTAAAAATATTTCTTGTATTTAAAAAATCATATCAATTTCTTACATAATATGTGAGAATTTTTCCATTCAGCATATAAATATATAAGAAAATATATTTTTCATACTTAGTTCTAAAAGTAAATAATTCAATCATTTTATTTTTTGAAAAAATTGCTCTTTTATACATTCTAATTCATATTTGGATCCTTTCTTAATACTTTTAATGAACAAAACATTTTTTAAACTTGCATTTGACAGAAAGTTACGAAATTAGGTTCTAGATTTAAGTGCACAAAATATATGCTAGATTTAAGAGCAATTAATTAGTCGTTGAAAGTTTCATATTATTTGGCACTGTAATCAATTTAGAATATGAATCAAATTGTTTAAAAAATTGGCTTGTTTAAAAATTATAAAATAATTTTTCGATTGTTAAAATCCATAAAAAATTAGTATTTATAAGTGTTTGCAATAAAAGCATATGTAGATTGTTTTTACTTTTAAAATGAAAATTTTGAAATACATAATTATTGTAACATCTTATTTGTATAATAAGATATTTTCTATTATTATTACAAATTTTACTTTTAAAAAAACTCTCAAATTAAAATTTGGAATCAATTCTAATTTATTTTATTATTTATTTTTATAAGTTTTTTAATAATAATAAAGTGAAACCTAAATTAAAATGAAAAATGTGGACAAAAATTATTTCCAATTCTCATGGATTCTTCAAAACTTTTAAAGCCAACATTTATTAAAACTGTATGGAAACAGATTTTAAACTAAAGAAATGGCACTATTTAAATCAAGATTAAAGTTTTTTCTTTTTTTAATGAATTATATTGGACAATTTAAACTATTTTTTTCCTTTAAGTTCTTCATATATGTGTAGTTGGATTTTGACAGCTAAATATTGTTCAGAAAATAAAAAAGGTAATTATGCATTTTCAGATCAATTTGAACAATATTGTAAATTTATATGGAAAAAAAAATGCTTAGCCCCCAGGAGTTTCAAGGAGTTACAAAAAGTTATATAAATATTATGCATAAAATTCTTTATCTAGATTTTAATGTATAAAATATGCAGTATTCATATTAATTCAAGAATACAAACTTCATGTAACTGCTCAGTCAAATTTGCCACAGTAGTTTCTTCTTTTGCCAATGCATTTTCAACTTCTGCTTTCTACAAAGAAAAAAATTACAAAATAAAAATAACAGTAAGTAATAAAGTAGTACAAAGCTGTTACAGTAATAATTCTTGAGTATTTATAAATTCTATTTTATTATATTATGATTTTAAATATAATTCATGATTTAATATAACATTTGAAATTTATAATTTAAATTCAGAATTATAATTACCGTATTTTCCTGTATATAATCCGCAGCAGCGTATTATCCGCACGGCCTTTTTTTCGAGTAAAAGGGAAAAAAAGCGTCGCATAATCCGCAGCAGCGTATAATCTGCGGTAATTTTTTTCCAGGGAATAGTCTAAAACAGGGATGGCCAAGACATCGACCGCGAAAGCATTTTAGGTAGACCGCGCGACCATCCCAATAGTGATCTCGGATATTAACAATTTAATTTTTGACTTATGTCATAGAATTAATGAATTATTTACAACAAAAATTTACAACAGTTTTTGCTTTAAAACCTAAAACAAACCGTGCAAAGTAAGGTACTGAATTTTTCATTTTACAGTGGAATTAAATCGAAACAGTTTGACAAAGCGGGATGCTTAGATTACATCTAGTAGCCGGCGCATGATAGCATCGTGCCGAGTCATCTAGCCTACCCGTCTCTTCTGGCCGTTTAGTTTCACTTCTAAGTTAATCGTCTTATGTATCAGGTCGCTTGCTTCCTACCGCACTGATAAGAATTTGTTTCAAAACTGTTGAATTTTCAACTGTTATTTGAAACTGTTGAATTTGTTTTTACACAACCTGTTCAAAATGACACAGCCAGGCCCCAGTGCTAAGAGAAGTGAAACATACCATTATCACAATGAGTGGGAAGATGATTTCTTTTTTTTTTTATGATGGAGAAATGTGTTCGTCTCATATGTAACTTAAGTGTGGCATTACTTAAAAAAGCAAACGTCGAAAGACATTTTAAAACCATGCACTTAAAATACGCTAGACTTTCCAATCAGCAGTTAACTTCGAAAAGTTAAAGTGCATGAATTAAAGTCTAATTTACATTTACAGCAATCGGTACTTACGAAACCAGGCACGAAAGTTAAAGCAGTAACATTGGCATTGTTTAAAATTACAAAAGTTTTGATAAAGCGAAAAAAAACATTCGAAGATGGATATTTGATAAAAGAAGCTTTCATTAAAGCAGGAGAAGTGCTTTTCCACGATTTTAAAAACAAATCTGAAATAATATCGTCAATAAATAATATTTCTTTGTCGTGTAACACTGTGATGCCACGGACTGAAGCTATGAATAGTAATTTGGAAAATTTATTAAATGACGATTTAAAAACTTGTAAGGTCCTATCACTTCAATTTCATGAATCCACAGATATTAGTGACATTGCTCAGTGCCTTTTTGTGAGAATGGTTTTCGTATATATGACTTCAAAAGAAGAATTATTAATTATAATTCCATTGAAATGACAAACGAAGGGACAAGATATCTACAATTCATTTAAAAGCTTTATTGATAAGACAGAATTTCCAATATATAAATTGGTCTCTATTACAACAGATGGAGCTCCAGCAATGGTCGGGAATTGAACTGGTTTTATTGCCTTATGAAATAATGATGAGGAAATTCTCAGTTTTACCAGCTATCATTGCATTATCCATCAACAGGTATTGTGTTCAAAAACACTAAAGTCTAATGATATAATGCAAATTGCCTTTAAAATTGTCAATTCAATTCGTTCAAGAAGTCTTCAGAGATGACAATTTCGGACACTTTTAGAAGAAACTGAATCAGAGTACGGAGATCTCTTATTGCACACAGACGTGAGGTGGCTAAGCCATGGTGCTTTTTTAAATAGATTTCGTATTTTGTTACCAGAAATAAGAAATTTTCTACAAATAAAAGGAGAACACATCACTGAATCAGAAGATGGGAAATGGCTCATGAAACTAGCTTTTCTTTGTGATATCACTGCAAAACTTAACGACCTAAACCTAAATCTACAAGGAAAGAATAAATGTTTAACAGACATGATGAGTGCGATTAAAACTTTAAAAGAAACGACAAAAAGGTATGCGTTTCAATTTAGAAAACGAGAAACTTCAAAAACATGGAGAAAGAGTGCATTCATAATCCAAAGCGAGACTTCGAAGATTTCGCTGAACACTTAGATGTTTTGTTTGAAGAATTTGAGAATAGATTCACTCACTTATTTAGGTTGGAAGAAATACTCAATTTTATGATATTTCGATTTAATGACAATGTTAACATTGATGGAGTATCTGAAAAAATAGGACATTTAATAGATACCACTTCAGTCACGGTTGAGGAGGAAATTATTAAATTAAGACGTGATATATTTCTTAAATCCAGAGCATCTAGCGATACTGATTTTTGGAAATTAATTTCAGAGGAAACGTTTCCAAATATTTACAGATTGATTTTGTATTTGAAATCATACTTCCAGGGGTAGGAGTACTGAAATTTTTTTTTCAGGACAATATTTTCAAGAAATATCAGGACATTTTTCAGGACATATGTCAATAATAAACAAAACTAATGATACTTTTACATACTAATTTTTGTTTTATGAATATAACACATTTTAGAGAGGAGTATACTATTTAATAAATTTTGAGTTTTTAATTTTTAATACAAAAATATGAAAAATGATACAGAAATTTAAACTTTTTAAACTGAACATTTTTAAAAACTATTAAGTTACATGATAAATGCTTTATATTACAGTAAATTTATATGTATAACTACTGTTCATTTTGAACTGGATGCATTAGCATTTAATTCCAATAATTTAATACTACTCTATTTCAACTAATCAATCACAGATGCAGTCTCTGCATTAGCAGCAGATAACATCATTTGTCTAACTTTCACATCACTCATGATCATCACTAATAGCACATGCTATTTTTTATTTGCATCATCCAAAAGTTTTTAGCTGCACACTTATTATCAAGCAAATATTATCAAACAATTTTTTTTTTCTCAAGTTCATTAATTTTTCTAACAAGTGCAAATTTTTAAACTCTTTTTCACAAGTACCTTTCATGTCTTCCTCCTCCTTTCTTTTCTTCTCTAATTGTGTTGCATCTTTTGATTTTTGCATATATGATGCATATTCTGCATTTGAGTTTTTTGAATATAATACATCATTTCTTTATATATGGAATGGAGGAAACAGAATTGCCATGCATTCCAAAAACATCATGACAAATGAGTAAACTTTAATTCCAATAAAGCTCTCTCCTTTGTCACAACACAATTGTTAGTCGAAAAAACTTTTTCTGGTTCGGAATTTACATTTAATAACGACAGACATGCTTCAATAATAACTTTAGAAAGAGTAGGATGTTTTATATAACCACCAGCATCTTTTATATTAAAAACTGCATTCCAATATTTACAGATATTTTGGTCATTATCATAATCATTCAAAAGCAAAGTGGCATCTTCACACATGTAAAGAATCCACTCTTCATTCATCTTATCAAAGTCTGAAGAAGTTTTATTCACGAGGAATTTGTTAAATTAATCTGCTAAATGAGCTACTAGACTCTCCCTCTTTTTATTATAAGGAGACAAACACTGGAAATCTTAGAGTAAAGGATTTATAGAGAGTTTTTGAAGCAAATGCTTAGAAGTTGCTATGTAGCAACTTCTGACACTTCGTAGAAATGTTTTATCCGTAAGCTTTATCCGTAAGCTTTTCCCGTATTGCTGTTGCTCCATGACCTATTTCAATCTTGTTTTTAAGTTTAACCAGTTTTTTCCTGAATCAACATTTATTTATAGCAACTTTACTCCATTTTTTTCACAGATTTCTTCTGGATTTAAAAATTTAAACATGATACTGCAAACAAGTTAATTTAACTTACTGTACATCACATGTACTAAAGGTTAGACTTTTTGCATTAGAAATATATATGGTTCAAAAGTTTTACAAAAAATGAAACAAAATGCCGATATGCCTGAGTCTTAGGGTCTTTCAAATGATTTATAATCCAAAGATGTCTATCAGAAAGAGGATATTTCGACTCTTTAGATACCTTAACAATAAAATATTCTTTTAGAACATAATATTCCTCATCGATTTTCTCACAAATTGACCCCAAAGTTAACCAACGTCTCTCAACAAAACGAAGGAAACTAAGTCTAGTTAAAGTTTCTTCCAGTATTTCCAAGAGTAATGAATGATAATCTTCTCATCTTGAAAGGGATAGCGTGAAAAATTGATGAATATCTACAGCAAATCTATCAATAATACAATCAATTGTATCAATACCCTTACATAGTGCTCCATGGATTACGTATAAGCAACACATACCCAAATCAATTAGTAATGGTAAACTTTGCTCTTACTCAATTCACAATTTATTTGCTTTAAAACAGCTAAATTAACTCTTAGTCCATTCATTGACAACTGCATTAATTTTTCTAAATTCAAACCATTATTTTCAATAAAATTAAATAAAATTTTATTGGCTTAGAATGTTTTAAAAAATGTGATTCGAGGTAACAAATGACTTTTTTTCCTTGTTTATCAGACCAATAGATGTAAATATCCAACTGTTTCTTAATTTGGTTTTTAGTAGTTTCCTCAAAAATTAAAACAAAATGTGAAGTGCCGATATCCCGAAACAAAAGAATTTAGAAATACGGAGCTAGTCCAAAATATATCCAACTTTTTATATCAAATAATTTGAGATTTTTTGCTACGGAGGAATCGTCAAAAATTTCTCCGTAAATGTTAGCTAAATCTTTCAAAGTTGAAAAAGAATAATTATTTTTTTTATTGCCACCAAAACTAAAATGGTTTTCTCTGATGTTGTTTTGGGAAGCTATGATTTGTTATTCACTACTACAGTCGATGTCGAGAATTCAGATGAAGATGACTTGATAGTAAATAGTATTTGATTCTTGTAACAGCTCATAGCTTTCTTGTGTTTTAATCTGCATGAGCAAGCACTTGTCTAAAATCCATATTTAGAGCACTGAATTTGCTTTTGCATGTGAAACACTCCGTAGAATGAACATCGTCAACAATTCGGCACCATGTCTTAATTACGCATTTATTCCCATCTTGCATTGCCGATCATTTATAGGAAAATTTCATTTTTCTCGGCATTTTTAAAATAAAATCAATTTTTTTCAAAAAATACATTTTAAAGTTGCTAATAAACAGTCTTCAAAACACCCATCAAAATTGTTCAAAATGACGCGTTAAGCATTTCACGCATGCGCATAAACGTAGGCAAATAATTCTCACAATTTTGCCATCATTATTAATTGTTGTATAAATACTAAAAATAGAATCTTTCGACAATAAAGGCAAAAAATAGAATTTAATGGTTAAACCAAACTTAATTTTTTTGATGTCAGACATTCGTGACCAATGGCAGAAAATCAGGCGGAGACAAATGTTTCGCAACCCTATTTCCTGTTTGAAAAAGAACAAAAAAGGGAAAAGAATTTCTTTTTGAATAGAAAGCAATTGAAAGAAAAAATATATTCCACAGGAAGAAAAATTTACCACTGAAAAATGTAAAATTATTAAAAATTAAACTTTCAAATGAATATAATAAAAAATTAAGGAATTCCAGGATTTATTTTGTAAAATAAGGACATTTCAGGACGTTTTTTAAAAAATCAGGAATTTAAGGAATATCAGGACAACTTCGAGACCTGTACTTCGGATCGACGTATCTTTGCGAATCTGCTTTTTCAACCATGAACGCCATAAAAACTAAATATCGGTCGCGTTTAACAGATGAACATATAATTTCGTGTTTACGCATTGCAATAAGCTCGTATCAGTTACAATATGATAAATTTGTCGCAGATATACAGTGTCAAATTTCATCTAAACAAAGTGAATTGGATGGTCAATTTTTATGTTTATGAATACTTTGATTATTTTCATCAATAAATATTTATTTTGTAAATACTAATTTTTTTTTTTTTAGAAAAATTAGATAATGTATCATTTTTTCAATTATCGAAAATAAATACATATACGTTATTTCTGCCATTGGTAGACCGCCTTCGATTTTTTAAATGTGGAGTAGACCGCATATCCCAAAAGTTTGGCCACCCCTGGTCTAAAATATGTATTGCTGATAACATGGGTGTCACATAAAATAAAAAAGTGCATTGAATGATTAAAAATTTAATAAATTGTATAGAAAAAAAGCATTTATTATGAAAAATATCAGTCTACATCCACCTCATTGCAAAGTGCGATTAACTTGAGATGAAAGCACAAGATCGATCAAGAACGATAATTTCGAAAAGATTCTTGTAAAACTTGTTTGTCGATGTTTAGCTTCTAATAACTTTTAAAACGATGCTAAACATATTTAAAAAATATATATTTGCTTCGTTAATATTTAAATGAAAAAAATTGAATTATTTACAAAGTGCATATTTTATACATTTTTCTTTTATACCACGCGTGCTTTATTTTTCACTTCACTTAACCTGTTTCTCGCCATTTTTTTTATTTGCTTTCGCTGTAACTTTTAATTTAAAATCTGCTATATAACTTAAAAGTGTTCGCTTCCATATGATGATATACGAATGGGAATATTTTCAAAACGAAATAGCTCATGTCAAGGTAAATTGACATTAACAAATTTACAACTGTAATATCTTTATGAGGAACCAAATTCTTTTTTGAACATAATTGGACAAAGCCGATTATAGCTTAAATAACTTGGTACCACCTGTAATTTATTTTATGAAACATAAACAGTATTTCTTTCAAAACTTTCTTTTAAGTTTTACTGATGGAGAATGTTTTTTATCAAATTATCCGCGGCAGCGTATAATACTCACAACGAAATTCGGAACTTTTTTAACACATAATCGGCGGATTATATACAGGAAAATACGGAACTTAGTGCTGCATAATATAAGTAAACACAAAAATTAAAAATATTCAACAAATTTGTATTGATATCTCAAATTAAATCATATAAAAAGCATTTTGCAATATTATAACAAAATATATAATTTCACTTTATGAAATCTTATTGCTAAAAATTCAATTTCTCATTTCATAGCAAATATCAAACATTAGAGTAAAATATTAGATAGAAAACAAATCTGTTTACAAATTAAAAAATATATCATTCATTCATTTATTTCTATATTTACAGAAAACAAAGAAAAATTTGTAGTTAATGAAAAAATTTAATTTTAAGATAAAAATATATATTTGAAACATATTTCAAAATTAATCATTATGTCCCCATCTCTTTTAAACAGAAAAAGTCAAAAGAGAAATCTAAAAGGAAGAATAAAATTTTAGAATCAATTGATATTCAAAATCCATAGCTACTAATAAAATGAAAGTATGGGCAATTTAAAACAGGTTAATGGCAATACTAACATTACTATAAGAATATGAAAACAGCAGAATTATTATTTGAAAAATGGTAAATAAAGCAATAATATGCATTAAATAATAAGTTTAGCTAAAAGAAAGCTTAAAAATATAGTTGCTGTTTGAAATAAATATTAACTGAAACTTAACATTCAATGTGGAATAACTTATTTAAAATCTTTTAAAAAAATGAAAAAAAAATATGCATATTTGTTTTAGTACTGCCAATTTTACTATATTAACATGAAATAAATTTTTTATTAAATTTTTGAAGTACAAATAAGTGAAGCACATAATGTATTTGAAAACTGAGTTTTTAATTTAATTTAATCATAACAAATGTTATAATTCACAGTGAAAATAAAATTAACATAGATGTATAACTATGACATTAATAAAACAAATAAACTATCTTTTACCTGTTCCAATAAATTTAAATGCTCTTTTTCATGATCTTGAATTAATTCCACATATTCCCTTTCTCTTTCTTTGAGAGTGTCTACAGCATCTAGACTTTTCTCAAGGTCTAAAGTAGTCTCCTTAATTTTTAAAACATAATATTAGTTTAAATATTTCTTCACCCAAAATTGTTACAAAAGAAAATTTTTAAATTAACAAGAACCATACTTCAAGTTGTTGTTTCAGACTTTCAATTTCAGTCTTTAATTTGAATGAAGAAATTTTTTCTTCCTCTAATGTAGTTCTTGATATTTGAAGCTACAAATATCAAAATATATAAAATTAACTCACCTTAAAATACCTGCTTTTAATTATGTTGTCCTAATAAATTAAGCAAAAATGTACAAACAATATAAATTTAATAAAAAATACATAAAAAAAAATACAAATTTCTCGAACTTTAAACATATAAAAATGTACCATATAAAACATTCTTTCTTAACACTTCTTTCATATCACAATGGAATGGCAAAGCATGATTAAAAACAGCTGAGCAAAAGTTAATTTTACTTGTAATTATGTATTAAGTATATTACTTGTAATTATGTATCAAGAGAATAATAATTTATTAATTGCCTACTATTAATTTAGAATTTATTTTTCCCTATGACAACAGAATTTACATCGAATATTAATATTATTGGACCTATGATTTCATATATTATAGTATATTATAATATTTTTCATTATAATACTATTCTTTTGGGATGATAGACTTAAGAAGGGCAATTCTAAAACAGTTTTGAGAAAAATAAATAATAAGAAAACATTGTGAGCAATAGTAATTTTATATGTACAGAGAGATTAACAATATCTATAAAAGATATCAAATATAAGAAAAGGATTAAACGAATCTAATATTAAATTTGATTAAAGAACTTAGAAGGTCAGGCAACAAAAATAAATAATCAAATAAAAATGCCCTATAAATGGATCTGAATTAATAATAATTAACATTTTGATATTAAACATTATTTTAAAATTTTATTATTAAACTTTATTATAATAAAGATCCTAATATTTTACAAACCTTTTAAATCAAGAAGTTCCTATTGCTCGTATTAAATATCTTTACAAAGCTTAAGTTTCTAATCCAAATGAAAGAGTTGATTAATCATTAACTTTTATAACAAACATATTTCACATGCATTATTTTTACTGTTTTTATTTAAGATTTGAAATTTAAATAAACTCAATAGTATTACACATTACTAGAGAAATTTTCTAAAGTAAATGTTTTGGAAAAGTCATTTGAAGTTAATATATATAAAACATAACTATAATCCTAAAGAAATTTTAAATCTAAGAGCAAGGTGTTAGGTTTCAAAATAATGTTTTCTAAAAATTTAAAAACTAGTCCTTGATCTTATGATGGATAACTTTCAGGTGACATTGGTTTTTTTCAAAAATTTTTCATTAGCTTAGAAAATTTAGATGCAATAGCTTTTTGAAATAATTTAAATACACAAATTAATGTTATAAATTAGTAATAAATAAAAATAGAACCTTTTAATTAGCAAATTGATAAAAAATAATGTTAAAAATTTCACAATTTCCATTTGTTATTATATTACTTAAAAACCACAAGTCCAATACTATAAAGACTATTTATCTGGAACAAATGATAATACAATTTATTTTATAAGCATCAATTTATATAGTAAAATTTGCTATGCATAATATTCCACAACAGCAAACATTTGAATTTGTCGTAAGATTTTTCATTACAAATTTGAAATTTAATTGGTGTAAATCAGTTGGAGTAATTACAATTAGTTATCATGTCAATAAAACTATTTTATTCAACCAAAAATTTCAGATTTTTCAGCATAAGTGAATTGGCTATTTAAATTTGTTTCATATTTTGCAAATAAATTAATTACTTCAACTTCAGTCTTCTCAAGCTTTTCTTCTAAAATATTCTTCTCAGCTATCAAGTTGTAATGGTTTTTCTCCAAAGTTGTCAATTGAGCTGAATGTGAATAGTAAAAATATTTAAACATGTTTAATAACTGACGTTTTTAGTAATATGTAAACTTAATGAAAAACATTCATAAAATGATTGAAATTGTGAATGAAAAACAAGTAAGAATTGAGAATGAATATAAGATAACAGAATATTTCTCAATATTTTATATACAAATGGAAAATCTTGAGGAAAAAACTATACCTAAATTCATTTTCATTCATATAGACAGCAAATTTGATTTGATTTTTGCTTCACTGATAGCATTTTTTACAACAGTGGACTAAAACAAAGAAAATTAAGAATGGGTAGCTTTAAAACAATTACATAATCTTTCAGTCTAAGTTATGCAATAGTCTTTTGTACTATGGAGCAAAATAAAAGGAAGATTTATTTAACTAGATTAATATCGGAAGCAAAGTTCAAAAGATGTTTAACAGAAATGTCTTAACATACAAGATTCAATTACAAATATCTGGGTCAAAATACCCAATTAGTTTCTTAGTCTTACGAACATCTGGGTCAAAAGTTCAGGTATTCAAATCTATCAGCATAAAATTCATGAAAGGTATGTAATGAGGTTTCCTCCACATATATACAATCTCTGCATTTAGGATAATCTAATATTGTTATAATAAAGATATATCTTTTAAGGACTGAAATATCCTGTAAGTAAATTACTATTCTGTTTAAACAACTTCTATTAAGCCTAACCAGTTCTTAACTTTCTTTCTTTATTTTTTAACTAGGGCTGCAGTAACTGTTTTTGTTTGCCTTTAATCAGAACTGATAATTTAAAATAGATTTGAATACAAAAATATCCACATGACATAATGGAACTAAAATTTCTGACTTATTGAATTAAGACTTAAACTAATGATACTTATCACCCAACCACTCCCCACATAAATTATAATGAATAATATATACTGAAGTATATTTTATGAGAATTAATATATTATACTCTCAATATTTTGAAATCAGAAAAAACTATTGCAACTAATTATTTAGTATGAAAAATCAAGATATAACACATCTAAGATTAAATATTAATTGGTTTGTAAGAAAATTATTACCTAAGCAAAAATTTGCATTAATATATTAAAGAAACTAAAACACTAAAAACACATTAAAAATAATTGTTTTTTCAACAACCATTTAAAAAAAAAATTCCAATTCCGAAAATTTTATTTTACAAAACTATATATTAAAACATATACTGCTTAAAAATACACAACAAAATTCTGATATTAATTGAAAGTTTAACTTAAAGTTAACTATAAATTATTTTGCAAGTCGTATTTAAAAGACTTTCCAATCACAACACAAGGTAAATTTAAATTACTTATTCCAGAAATTTAAATTTTAACTCATTCAAAACAATATATATATTTTATTATTATAGTAAGTTCTATACCAAGAAAAATTCTTCTAATATCCATTAAAATATATTTTTTTTAAATGTAGATTTATTAAATATTAGAAAACATGGTTGAGAAACTTGAATTGATGTTTTTAGTAAAGAATCGCAAATCCTTCAAATTGAAGGTAACTAATTACATAGAAGATGTTAAAGTCCCAGATTTTAAGACCATTCATGTGTTATTTTTCCTGCCTGATCTAACTCTAATTTTATAGACCATGCATTAGAGTATAATCAATAGCTACAAGAGCAAACATTATAAAGTATATTTACAAGGAGTGATCAGGCTTAAGAAACATTTAATGGAATTAACATTTAAGGCACAATGCACATCTAAATCTATGCTTGTAATATGTTACAAATAAACAATATCTAAGTTTTCTGATATGCAGGCTTTATTAAGGAAACCCCCATAACTAAAGAAAACTCAGAAGATTTACCTGATGACTTAATGACATGTCACTGCTGTCCGAAATTTCATAACTTTTTTAATGTGGACTCAAATGTAATTTGCAGATGATTAAATGATTAAGAACAAAATCAATGAAAATGAAAAAGAGCTTTTAGATATTCAACAAGAAAATAATAGTAGTACTGTGACCAACTGCAAAATAAGATGACTGGTCAGCGAAATTGAGGAATATTTTGAAAAAAATAACAAGAAAATGCTTTGCTACCAAAAAAAAAAAAAATGCTTTTAAAAATAATGTTATAAAACAAAAAAAAAAAATTATTTTCCCAGATTTTACATTAATAAAATTAAAGTAAGAATTGTTTCAGGAATGAATTTTATTTTTCATGTTTCTGACAGTGCAGACTAAATAATTTTTTAATAATACTTTATTTATAAAGAATAATATATTATTTGTGAATAAAATCAATGTTTGAAAACAAAACTAAATTTTTTCAGTAAGGAAAGAAATTATTACATAATATCATTGAGAAAAATTTTGCTAGAAAATTATAATGGCATATTTTTTAAGGATTAGTCTAATTAAAGTGAAACAAAGCTACAAAATAAATGACTAAATGAGATCTTTTTTTCTACAGTTTAGACTTTGCCAATAATTTAAAACTATTGATACACCATACAAAACTAAAATAAAGTTGGCAAGAAGTAAAGGCTCTAAAGATGACTAATCATTAGGATACAACTCACATGTCATGAGCAAAATATGCACATTAGTACATCTTGAACAAGTGTGTACTCTTTATACAAGAATACACACTTACTTCCAAACAATAGCAATGATTTGGTTTTAAAAAAATACATTATTGTCTATCAAATAATCATGAAAATATAGTCATCAATAGAAGAAATTTGCTTTAGGCATAATTTCTGCTTATGAATAAGGATATACAGACCTTTCATTTTTTCCAAGCTGACACTCAAGTCATAGCGATGGATATTCCTGACATTTGCATGTGATTCCAGATATGACTTTTGACATACCTAATACTTTTGTTTTCTTAAATTAGCTCATGTTTTTCAATTATGCTCAAGTTCTAGTCGATAACATCATTGATATTTGATACTTATTATAGCTTTTAATGTAAAAATGATTTCAAGAGCAGCAAATTGCATCTGATGAAAGGAATACTTAATTGCTGGATATCATTCCAACAGCATATTTAGACTATTTTAAAGAAAATTCATATCTGCTCTAATACTTTTCAGACTTGTTATATCAATAAATGTTAAGAGAGAGATATAATTCTTTCTTCCGATCAAATTAATATACATAATATGAAGGAATACATGTTATGTATGTGTTACATTGTCTCTTAAGATATTAATTTTGGCTTACCTTGCATTCTAATAAAAAATTTTGAGTATAATCACTAATTTTTTTTTCAACATAATTCAGGAAAATAAACTATTTTATGAATATTTTTGAAATTTTACACTCAAATATGTCACAAAATTATAAAATTACTACTAAAACTTTTTTTTCCCCAAAAAAACTAAAAACAATGATTCACCATTTTTAGGAGAACTTCAAATACTTGATTTTTTATTGAATTAATTAGGTTTTTGAGCAAAGACTTAAATATGTTGTCCCATCCAACATAACTAACTTTAATTCCTATACACTCATTTTGATGGTTATATGCTTATACTTGACAAGCCAAATGATACCACAAGAGTGAAATGAAAGTCCGAACTGTGGACTACATCCACACAAACATGCTTTGATTTTTTTCCTTTTTGAAATCAATCTTCAGTTGATTAATACACATAGTAAAGAGCATTGTCTAGCTGAAATTTCTAGTTTTACTTTCCTAAAAGTAAAATAAAAGTTATAAAATATTGCTAAAGCATTTGTTGATAACAATTAGAGTCAATGCTTCCCAGAACTTGGGGCAGATTATAAATCCCATCATATGTAAAAGACTCACATCATCACTGAGACATCATCTATCTGCCTATTAAATAAATTCCCAAGTTGCATTCATAAAAATGTTATAAACATCTTTATGTTGCATTCATAAAAATGTTTGTATTTTAGGTCATCTAAATAAAAAATTTTTCATTGGACTCTTATGCTTATTTCATCCACTCTTCTTTATGAGGCTTTATCAGTATTGGTTTTCTTTTTAATTTCCAAAATTTGAAATGAAAACAACATTTGAAGTAATTTTAAGGTGTACCAGTCTGTTAAATGTGAGTTTCTGTTAAGGTTATACACCATTTTGTTATAGTTTTACTAGCATGCTGTATGAGTAAACAAGATCTGTTATGGTCATGTTATATTAGCTTAAAATTTGGTCTATTATAATATTTTCTTCCAGAGCTTCTTTGCTTTACATAAATATCTATTTTCTGTAAAATATAAGGCTTAGAAGTATTTAAACTTATAAGAATCTTAACTTACATTATATTCTAAATTTTCAAAGCTTTTAAGAAATAGGCTTTTTTGAGTTTCTCATTCAGATGATATTTTAATCTTCCATGCAAGAATGTAAATTTTCTTTTGAAGACAAATAAATGTAATTCAAATTTTCTTCAATTAATATATTTCTTTATAATATTATAGTCTGCACTTCGTTGTGGTGCAAAGATAGTTTACACATGACTTTGAATGAAAAATATAAGTCGTTTCTCTTCAATAATGCATTTGAAAAAATATTTATTACAGGCTTTTAAATGTATTCATTAAATGCAATTTAATATTAAAAAGAGTGATATTTTGGGTGGTTTTATAGTTATGGAATACACTGTATTGTGATTATTAAACTGTAATATAGCTTTTATTTTTAATTATATTTTAGAACTTGTTAACAGAGGGAGTTCTCAAGATTTTTCATTGATAAAAATTACAAGAGTTTATCTCAATAGCAATACAAAAGTTACACTTGAAAAACTTGTTTAAAAGTATAGATAATATTAAAAGCATACATGTTATTCTGTGCAAATAGAAAATATAAATACAAATTTATAATAATATAAGCAGAATAAAAGCATGATTAAACTATTAACATACCAATTAAATCTTTCTCCTTGGATTTTTCCTGAAAATAAAAAAATATTTATTTCTGTAGCTCGAAATTTACAAGTAATATCTTACTTATAATTCATTTCAGATTTAATTAAATGTATATAAAATTATAAACATGTTACAAAAATGACAAATTAATTCTCGAGAAAATATTTTGAAATTGAATAAATCATAAGAGATATTAAAATTATAAGAAATTTGCAGACTTGTTAAAATTATACACATATATAATTAAGAATAGAAGAAATTTAGGGATTAATTTCATATGCAAGAAATTGCTGAAAAAAGTTGGTTAAAAAATGTAATAAAATTAAATTTGGACATAATACTTAATACACATAACCTAATAAATGAAATTCATTAATTAATCTGTATTAAGTATTATATGCAATAGGTACTCATAAGCATGCATATATTACAAGCACGCTATTATACAATTTACATTTTTTACTCCTTCTTTAGCAAAATAAATTTTTGTTACAATAATACATATTATATTTAATATATAACAGACTTGGTTAATTTTTATACTGCATTAAATAAAAGCCAGAAAATTGCATTTCTTATGTGATAAGGTACAACTTAGAAATTTTTTTATATATATTTAGATTTAATAATCAAAAATAAATTTTCCTTGTGTTATATTCTAAATCATATAATAATGCCATGTAATAATTGTAATTTAATAATTGCATTTGATATAAAACAGGTTCCTATTTATGAAATATTTGTTACTTTGTATTTTAAAAAATTCTCTTTATACACATCTCAATTTAATATTTTTATTATTTAAAATAAAGTATTTTACTCTAATTTTATTATACTTTTATTTTACTTCTAAATTGCAAATTTAAGATAAATATTTTCTATAAACCTCTCGATATAAAGGCCAGACATGGTAGAAAAAAATACAAAAAGTTATTTTATTGCTCATGTTGTAGTAAAGAACAAAAATAATAAAATCAAATGTTAATACACACAATTCATTTAAAATGTTATGAATGAATATTTGCCATACAAAATGCAATTAACATAAATAATAATTGATTAATATTTTGGTCACTTAGCAATCATTTTTTGCAAATGCGGATTAATTCAACAGGGAATTACAATTTAAAGTGGATTCCGAACCACTACAAATATACAAGCTCAAAATTATTCAAACCCAAGAACTCTTGAATCGAGGACTGGAGCACTAACAGAAACATAAATAATGACTGAATACATAAATAGAGAAAATAACTATTCAAAATTACATAATTTAATAGATATCTTTGAAAAAAAAAAGAATTTGAATTGTATATTAATAGATACATAAACCATGTCACAGAATAAGTGAAATAATTGTGTAAAAGTAATTTATAATGTAGAATTGATAAATGCATGTCATATAAATAATGAATTTTTTGTTAAATTATTTAAAATATAATAATTGATGGGCATAATAGGAATGAGTGTAGGGATAACAGATAAGAAGCTTTAAAATGGTAAAAATATACCATTACTTTCGCAATTCTCAAATATAAAGCATACAAGGTTTCAAATCAATAACAAAATTTTATAGCTGAATACTATTCCCTAATATGAATCATAAAAAAAACCAAATGAAAAAAAAAATTTTTACAAAAAAAAGAAAAAAAAAATTTAACAAGAAAGAACTTTTCCAAAGAATAGCACTTAATAAATTGAAAACTGATTGAGTTTCTTTACATTTGTCTAGCAGAAAAATGCATACTATGGTAGTTCTAAAGCAAAAACATTTTTTTTTTTGTTTGTTTTTGTACATGGTAGAAACTGTATCCAAAGACTATTTAATTAAAATCAAAGAAATATTTAAATTGTACAGAATTTTCGAGTATTACTTTAAAAACTGGAAATCAATAAAGTGATAAACACAAAATGTATCACTCTCTTAATTTGTAGACCAAAGTAACCAAAATTAATACGAAATATTCTATTAATTTTACTTAAAGTACTTTTCTTCATATAATGCATAGACATTAACTTTTTTCTCATCATCTTCATATTCTCCAGATTACTTGAATTAAAATAATGTATTTATATATATAAATCAAAAGATAAGTATCTGATACTAATAACAATTGTATACACTTTGTATAGCATATTAACTTACTTTTATACACACAAGTAAAACCATAAGAATTATGCATGGTATTGCACTTATTACTGTAAACACAGGTACTTTAGGAGAAATACCATCCTTCTCAAGATCAATGATAACTGTGTAAAGTGGATCAGGAATCTATAAATTATTAGTGAAATTGTCAATAAAATTTAATTTATTTTAACAAGATTAAAGTAATTTTAAGGAAAGCAATTATGAACAACAAGAAAAGGATTTAATACAAAAACATTATTTATTGAAATGAAGAATCATACTGTCAAAACAAAATTTTATTGCTTTTAAAATGTTCCATCAAAACTTGATTAAATCATAATTAGTGTTTTCTAACATTTTTTCACTGTATATTTATAATTTCAAATTTTATTTTAAAAACAAAAAAAAAAAAAAAAATTGTGAACTACAAATATATTTTTTAACATGTTTGTTTGTCAATACAAATCCAACAAGAATTCCTCATACAAAATACATTAAATAAATTTTAAATTTTACAAAAGAAATAACTTTAAATTTAAAAATACCATTCGATTTCTACTAATTACAAAAAATGGAAGAAATATACATAACATTAATGAATTCATTGCATATTAAAAATAAACATATTTTACAATAAAAAAATTACATGATGGATGATTTTTCCAATAATTTACTAGGCAAACTTCAAATCTAAAATTTAAATTCTTATTTTATAAAGAGCATTATAGAAAATATTGACAGATGATATATAAAAAAGAAAGCTTAAAAAAAGCACAACCATAAAAGAAATGAGCTTTTAATATCTAATTTTAGCTTTGCAATCAATTAAAAATCAATCAAAATAAAATCAATAATTTCATAATATTAATGTATTATCTTACTGATTACTTCTGCCAAAAAAGTGTTAAACTATATATTTTAATAATTTTTTAAAAATGTGAGGAAAATAAAAATTAAATTTATCTTTGATACAAATAGGTAAAAGATTTGTTTTTTTAACTAATATTCCAATTTTTTAACTATAAATTAAAACTTACATCCAATGAAAAAAAAATATAAAACAGTTGTGCAGTCACTAAACTTCAAGATTTAGAGATATTTTTTCGCAAAAATGTTCAATGGTATAATATATAAATATCCATTTGCTAAATTTCATTCTTTCAAGGTAGAATTACAAAATGAAGATATAAATTCAATTAATGCTTTGAATTTTACGAATTTGTATCTTTTTGTACTATAAAGCATTTTCAATTAACATTGATAAATTATGATAAAATATAAATGAGCCCATTTCATGTAATCATTATGCAAAATCTTAGATATTGACACAAAATACAGTATCTACATACCAACAAATTTTTCAAAAGATTAGGTACACAAAAATTATTCTTAAATGCTAATTCTTAAAAGCCCAGGGACATTGTGATAGTGTTTTGTACTTCCAAAGTACAGGTTTCAGGTTTGATCCTAGGGCTGGGAAAGATTGACTAAATCTTTTCCCTTCAGTGGGTTGATAAAACTGAGTACCATGCATGCTTTGGAACTGAATATTGGGGATCCATGTTAGGCTGACCGTTTAACAGAGACATATGCTTCGAACCCTAGGGTCTTTGGTCAAGAAAATTGATTTGGGCATTGTAGGCCTTAGCTTGATGGGGGTTGTCATGCCCTAAATTTAGTTTAGTTTTACTAAATCTTATATATCTATGAATATAAATTTTAAATAATCATGTGTCAAAAATGGTTTGCTATATGTTATTACAGAAATCTAGAAAATGCATAAAATGTTAGATTCTGTACATCTTATAGTTTTTACTTAAAATCAAGTTTACAAAAATCTACTTAACTTAAAACATTTGTTATATTCAAAATTTGTTACTAAAATTATAAACCATAATTTTAGATACATCATAAACCATATTAAAATAAGTATCGTTTATGCAAGATAGCCAAAAAATATTCAAACATCGGTATTTATTAGTTAAAAAATATACATGCATTTAACTATTCTTCTAGCTATTCTGCATACACGGAATCTATAAACTCACCCATGGTAAAAGAGCTTCAATGAAATATCTGACTGCTTCAAAGGTATTTTGAAGTGAGGAGTAAAGATTAAATTCTGTATAACTGATTTGCTCAACTTCTTCAGTTGGAGACATGTTATCCTCATTATTATTTTCAATATCTTTTAAATGACGAGTTTGGTATGCATTTGAAAGTGTGGTTTCAGTATCATTTATATCAGTAACGTTTTGAAGGTTATCGGAATCTTCTATAGATTCACTAACCGTATCTGAATTATTATTTTTATCATCCAGTAAAGAGAAATCATCTTTTTTAGACACTAAATTGATTACATTTTCTTCCATAATACCTTTATTGCGAAATAAAGTAGAATTACTTTCATTTGATGCTTCATCATTTGAAGATTCTTTCAATGTATCAACTGCAGTAGATTGTTTTTCATCAAATTTATCCTTTGCTAATTGGTTTAAGTTTTCAGTTTTACTTGTTTCCATAAAAAAATTTTCTTTTGCATTTCCAGAAGAAATTTTCATTTTGCTAAGAGGGGAACCTTCTTTTGAAGAAGATTCCATATTTGAAAGAGAATCTTGTATCAAAGAATGAACTCTGTTAGAAGGTATAACTTCTGACTCATCAAGTTGAATTCTTTTCTCTAATTTTAACTTTGATAGGTAATTAATATGAGCTTGATCTTTATTTGATTCAACTGAAGATTTTACATTTGATTCAATAGAAGTAGCTTCTAGAAATGATTCTGTACCAGATTCAACAGTATTCTCTGCATTTATTTTGGAAGGCTGTTGGATGTTGTTTCCTTGACTAGATTGTTCCTCCTTTGATAAATCCTGCATAAAATCATCTTCAACATCATCATCTTCATAATCATCTCCTTCGGCATCTATCTCCTCAATGTCTACTGGTGAATGGGTAGTGTGAAGTTCTCTATCAGATAAAGGTAAATCATTGATAGAAGGTGGAAGATTTTCAGAATCAGTATGCTTCACAGTTAAGTCTTCAAGTGATACAGTTTCAGTTTTTTCTCCTGAAAAAATATTATTTTGCATAGAAAATGAATCAGGTTGAAGCTTTAGATTATTTTCAATTTCTGAATAACTTTGTTCTGGTTGAATAATCGAATCAGAAGCTGAAACTTGATCAGTACTACTTATATGATGTTTAAGATTAGTATTTTGGAAAGATGAATCCATTGAAGGCTGCTTCAGAGAGAAACTTCCAGTTAATTCTCCTTCAGGATTGAGACCTCGACTTTCTAGCATTGCCATTGTTTCATCAAATTCATTATTGCTGCTTTCTTGACTAACATATTTGAAATCACGGTGATCAGTAAATCCTTGATTTTGTGTAGTTTCATAAGGTGAAGAAGTTTGAGAGACTTGGTTATGAATGCTAGGATTTTTCACAAAATTTTGCTCTTCATGCCCACTAAAAGATTGCCCTGTTACTTGAGGTGATGCTGTATGAAGTTGTTGATTTATATTGCTATGATAATTATAATTTTGTTTTTCACTAGGCATTTCAGGGTTTGTATTATGCAATGAAGTACTACTTTGTAGATTAAAATTTTCAACATCTGATGTCTGCGAAGAAGAGTAACTTTGTGATCCTTTATTATTATTGGGAGTACTGCTTAAAAAATTATTTTCTCCTCCCATTGATGCATGTATAGGAGTATTTGCTTGTAATCCTTGACTGTCAATCACAGAATCAGTTTGAGTATATAAATTCTGTTTTTCTCCATCTACCTGATGAGGAAATGGTTGTTGGCTAGTAGGGCTAGGTAAAACATTATTCTGGACATCCATAAATTGTCTTTTGTTATTATCAATTGTTTGTTCATTACCTACAGAAGTTACAGAGAAATCATGAGATAAAACATCATAATCATTAAAATTTTGGTCTCTACTATTTGGCATTCCTTGATCAAATGAAGGTTGTGAATTGTAAGAATATTGATTCTGTGAGCTGAATTGTGGATGAGGTGATTGTATTCCTGAATACTGTGAAGGTATTGTAGTTTCAAATCCAAGATGCACATGACTAGAATGATGCATATGTGAAGCTTGATGAGCATTATCACTCTGATGAATATTGTCACTAAATACCTCACTGTTCCTAAGATATAGATCTGAAGAAGAATGAAAGTGACCTTGTTCCTCCCCTAAAAGAGAAAACATAACCAGCTAAAAAATTAATAAAATAAATGCTAACAATATTTTCAAATTATTTTACAGTTAATTTCTAAGACCAGTATAAAATAAAAAAAGTTTTTCAATAAAAAAATAGAATTGCTTGATTGATTTATAGTAAATAAACATTGACTTATTGTGTAAAATTTTACCAACAACTGTACAAGTCATTTTATATTTAACAATGCACTATTAATTATTTTGTGATGGAAACATTGTTTCTCTGCACATATTAAAAAATACCTTGGAGATCCAATACAATTGACACTATTTTTAAAGATAAAATCAATCAAATCCAAAATTTCTGATGACATGTTTTAAAGCTAATTATAAACAAAGATAAGTATAAAAGGAAAAATATATACCTTCATTTCTGCAGATATTAGACCATTCCATATTAGTATGATTAAATTGAAACTTAACCTAGAATTTATCAACAAATTTTCTAAATTAATTTATAATGAATATCATCTGTTAAGTTTGTTAGAAGGATGCTGACCAGTAAAATAAAATCAAATTATACTGAAGAGAATAGGTGTTTAGTATGATTAATGTCTTATAAAGAACTGATTTTGACCATTCAATAAAAATTATTTTAAATAACTCAATAAAGTATTCTAGTCATGTAAGATGTTAATATTATGATTAATTTTTCAACAAAATTTTATCAAAATTCAAATTACACAATTTTGTAATAATTAAAATATAATTGATGACATATTTTGAAAATAAAATGCATTGATATTTATTTACAACAAATATGATAACCATAGAACAACAATTGTTAATATAGAATAAGATCACAATCTTGATTTCCAAGAAAAAAAAAAGTTGGTAATAAAGAGTTCAAGATATAGAGGAATTAAAAGTTTAAGTGTAACGAAAATATTTAATTGAAGTACAAGCATTATTTGAAATACAAAAAGGTATAAAATTATAAAAAAGTTTAAGTTAAAGAATTCAAAGTAATTTTTTATTACATGACTTTCATACTTATCTATTAAATAAAAAAATCACAAAATTTAATTTTAAGATAATTGAAATTGATAATTTAATAAATAATTAAATAAATAATTTAAGACATTTGAAATTGAAAAAATACTTCCATTTGAATTCACAAAATTTTTTGTAATCTTACAGAAAAAAAATTTATTATTATTAAAAAAACTAAAAAAAATTATTATTATTAAAATATGCTAAATGCTTGTGCAGTTTGTAGAGATAATTATTTATTATATTTGTATATTGAGCATATACAAATATAATAAATAATTATCTCTACAAACTGCACAAACATTTAGCATATTTTCAATACACAATAATAAAACATATAATTATTATGCTGAAAAGAAATGCATTATCTTCAACAAAAAGGATAATTGTTTTGATATTTATAAATAAGAATATGAATTTTTCCTTGAATTTATTTCCCATTTAAACACGTGTGGTACGCTTTCTTTAAAAATGATACTATCAACTCATTTTTCTTTTAAGCAGTTTCTTTCATTGTTTATTTTTTTTCATACTTAAATTTATTTAATCTTTTGTAAAATTAACCAACTGGAAAAAATGAATGAATCACTTTTAGCATGAAGTATTCTGAATTACATATAGAGAGAGAGTTTCAAAAATCATATACTATCTTTTCCTCGATTATTAAATACTGATATATACTTAAAATAGTAAAAATATTTCATATCAGGTTTTATCTTTTGAGATTAAATTTGAATTATGAAATTTTATATGGTCATTAATAAAATTTTCTTAGTTCATAACCATGTCACATGAAAAAGAATTCTTCTCATACTAGAAAAACTGAGATATAAGGCATTAAATTATGGCTCAAATTATTTTAAATACACTACAGAAACTCTATAAAAAAATTCATATTAGCATTTTTATCTAACATTTTTAATATTAAAAATAAAATTTTATTAACTTATATTTTTTAACAGAAAGTATATATTTAACAGCCAATGATTAAAAAAGTATAACTACTCTAACCCCATAATATATATGTATATATGGTAATATATATAAATAATATGGCTAGAGTAAGTAGCTATAATTAGTGCTAATAAAGTAGAAGCACAAATAAATATACAAGGGGTTAAAAAGTTATAAAATTTAAATAAACACGTAGATAAGTAATTTAAAAATGCAATTAAAGTAATACTGAAATCAAGAAAAATAATTAAATAAATTTTTACAAATTTACCAATTTCTAGTTTTTATACATATATATTAATTTTAACTAAAAACATATTTAAAATCAAAACTTTCTACTTACATTGACTATAAGCTGTAAAAGCAAAACAAAAAATAAGTAACAAACATGATAAAGTGTTACATATAAACAAACCAAAAATAACTAGTATTTATAACAAACGTAGCATTTGCATATTACTTACGAGAACTTTCCAAGGGTACATTATTATGTTGATTACTCTGAACACTAGGCTGCGAGTTAAAATTGTTAGGCACTGAAGGTTGTACTGTATGATGTGCATCAGTATAGTGAGGGTGTACTGAAGTATGCAGATGACTAGTCACATGATAAGAACTAACATGTAAATGTTGTTGTATAAACTAAAAAAATTAAGAGAATAAAAAATTTCAAAACAAAAACAAATTAAAACAAGAAAATTACGACTAAGAAATCCTAGATTCATAGTTTAAATGCTTTTTTTTTTTTTTTTTTTTTTTTTAAATAATAAATAAGATACATTTTTTCCTTCATTTCAGTTTATACCCCTTTTTGATAACAGAAATATGTAACAAAATCAACATAAAACATTGTTAAGAGAATGCAAAAATATGTTCAGTACATGGAAAAGTTGCAAAAACACAGTCAAGGCAGACTTATGAGAACAAACGTACGTTTTAAATTAATGCCAGTAAATAAAAAGTTTAATTTTTACATAACAAAAAGTATTTACATTCTTTTTCATATTTACTTGAAAAAAAATACAATAGGAAAATAAGCATACCTATATACAACATTGAATCATATTTTTCTTATCTGTAGCATTAAGCATGTAAAATATTTAATGGCATATTCGCTACTGTCATTCAATTAAAAACTTGATTCAAATTTTGACTGTATAACAGAACAAATACATTATTTTTTTAAAAATTGACAAAAATATATTTACTGAAATAATATGTTAAAAAAATAAGACAATAAATTATATTTCTTTATTCATTTGTCAGTGATAAACATTGCTGCCCTCATCAATTAAATCTTTGAATTATTTCAGCAATAAAATATTTCAATAAATACAACAAAGCTGTTATAAACTGCCAATAGCAAAACAAGCTAACTTATTTTTGTGCAAATATCTACAGGTACTTATCTGAAATAATGGAAACACCTCAGATTTATAAAGAATCCTTTACTAATTGTATAAGACTGCTTTTTATGTGTAATACAGCTAAGATGCACCTAGGAATGAACCATACAAGTATGGAAAGTATTTAAAGAAATTTACTATTCTTCATGGAGATATTGTATGTTATGAAAGGAATGTCACTGGAGAATATCAATTCAGGAGTAGGTACTTTAAAATAAACAAGAATGGTATTTTTATAATGAAGTAAAGAGACAGTGTAGAATAAAGCAATACTTTATACCCTATTTATGTTCAAGTTATGATTGAAAAGGTTTACTGCATGAATAAAATAATTATCATCTCGGAAAATTCCATCTCCAGCAGTAAAAAGCTTGCATAATAGAATGGACATGGAGATTAAAACTCCTCTACACTTTTTTTCAGCATTTCTTCCTTTAAGGGTTACCAATGGGCTAGCAGAAAAATATGACATGACTACCCATACGATGACAGTTGGAAAGAGACAGTTACATTCATATATTTAAGCAAGTTTCCTTCCAAACGTTGTAAAAAAATGCTGTGAGAAGTATGGAAGATGATTTGTCTTATGCAATATAATTCCTCTTTCCACTTATAAATAGATCAGATTTCACAGTTGTGAAACCAATGTAAATGGCATTTGGATTTATGAGTATGTTTTTAAATCCAAGATCAAATCATTATTTGATGTGATTATAAGTTTAAAAAGGCAATTGATTGTTTAGACCTAACTTATAATTTAAAGCAATCACAAAGATCATTTTACGTTTTGATGTGTATTTAAGTATTTTTACTATTTAATTCAAGTTTGTTAAGCTTTCATTTACTTATGCATTTTTAACAATTTTAAATAAATATTTTTAGCAATAAAACTATTTTGTCAAAAGTTTTTAATGTTTTATTAAATTATTTAAAAAATTAAAAAATTTAAGTTTAATATTATTTAGACATCAACATTAATACATATATGGCAACAATAGCTTAGACATCAGCATCAATTTTATTTTAAATAAATAATAATAAATAAGTAATAATAGCCATTACAATATAATTATGCATACAGAGAAATATTGTAAGCATAGCTATGAGATCTTGTATAAAAGTAATATCCAAGATTTAAACACATTTCAAAACTCATCAAAGTAAAATATTTTACACATTAAAGTAAAGTAGCTTTGCAAAAGTTATTACACTTAGTCTTATAAATATTACATTTAGTGAACTTTTCTTTCTTCCTAATGCTTCATATTAATGATCAAAGATGATTTTGCTTTATTAAATGATTTTTAATTGATAGATTAATAACTTTCCTTACAAAATTTAATAGCGCAAGAACATTAAATTAAAAAAAACACTTACATCTATTTGTGCAGGAACTAAATCTCTTTTAAATCTTCTTGTTTCCTTAACAAAACTCTTTGGTATATAACCTTTATTTCCATTCAGCTAAAATGCATGTAAAATAATAAATAAAATTTAATGTTTGGAAAAAATAAAAAATAGAGAAAAATATTTTTAAATAAACAATATTACAGAAGAAAAATATTTACAAATGTAATACATTATATTAGTCAACATCAATTATACTAATGATTTTAAAATCATAAATCAACCAAAATAAAATTTTTCATAAAATTCCTTTTTGTTTGCAATTCTTTATACTGAAGTTTTAAGCTTAGGCAGTTTGTGAAGCAAAAGTAATTGAAAATTCTAGGCATGAAAACTAATCAAAGAATAATTAATTTTTATTGCAATCAAAAACACTCAACTGCTCCTTTTCATAAAGAATTTCCTTTTTCATAAATTTGTTTTAAATTGCAGCATAAACAGATGTTAACCTTTGAGCACATAATAATAAACCTGGTTTGGTTTCTTTATTGCTGAATGGTCAGTTTTTAAACATGAGGTCTAATAACATCAAGACCTAAAGTGGATTCTGAACCACCACTGCAAACACCCAAGCCTAAAATAGGATTTGAACCCACAAACTGCTGAAATGAAGGCAAGAGCATTAACTCTTGCCTTTATGTTTTTGTTACCATTCTTGTTGCATTTTTGCAAAAATAAGATAACAAAAAGAAAAATTAACAAGTTTGTGCTTTTTACTGCTCAGATTATATGATGACTCTCTTTTGATTTTATGATGCCCTATTTTAATTCTGAGATTATGCATTTATCAAAAATTTCTTAATTGTGGATTTAAAAACAAATTGAATTCAAGTCCTTGAGCATTTAACAAAAAAATTAACTTTGAAAATGATCTTGTAATTGCATATCTATTAACTGTTGACAAATTACCACTATCTGAAAAATTAGTTTATTTTCAAAATATCATCCACAGGGAATGCTAAGATGAGAAAAAAATATATATAAGCATCATAGAAAGTAGGGAATGATTATTAGTTTGTGCATCAAAATGATAAAACTACGCAAACAATAACAGTAAAATTTTATGAAACATATTTTGAAATAAAAAAAGGCAAAAATATAAGGCAACTGAAAAATCATGCCTCAAAATTATTTCAAATAAACAATTTTCTTCCTTAAAATAATTTTTACAATAATTGAAAATTAGCAACAAAAGTAAAAATTCAGATAATTTTAAATCATTCGATTTAATTGGAAAAGCAACAAAAAATAAAGTTTGAAAATTAGAAATTCAACTCTTTATGTCAAAATATCATACATTTAAATTAAAATATTTGGTAAAAATTTTAGTCCTTGAATTTGCAAGAATTTAAATCAAAAAATGATATTGAATTCTCAGAAAAGTTTTGATTGATCCTAAAAATAATCTGGTTCTGTAACAAATTATGATAGATGAAAAATACTACTAACAACATTATTATGATGTTCTTTGAACACTACACACACTTCCTCAGAAACTTTATCAAGAAACAACTAATTCAAGTATATAAAACTAAATTTAAGATATTTTAATTTCCCTTAAATTAAATATAATTTCATATAATTTATTTAATTTTTCTTTTATCAGTAAATATTTGGATATATATATATATATATATATATATATATATATACTAAAAACAGTGTGCATTTGTTCACACCAAAAACTTTACAAAATTTCAAGCAATCAACAAAACCTTTATAAAATTCCATATAAATGAATAGTTGTGCATATTTTCAACAAGACTTAAACAAAATCACTGTCTAACTATAGTTTTAAGTTATAAGACAATATTTTAAAGGGCTACCCACCTTGTTTCAGAAATGCTTATACTTTCTAGCAGATTAAGTATTATATTTACTTAAGTTTAAGAAAACCAAGTCAACAAAAAATTCAGTTAAAGAGCAACAGAAAATATTTAGCTTACAGCTAGAAGACAAAATTCTACAACAATCAGATAATATATAACAATTATATAAACATCAAGTTATCTTACCAGTTAGTTTCACAAAGCTAATGTTACTGATAGGTGACAATATAACGAGTTTGACAAATAGATTTGACTAGAAGTATTAGTCATTCATTCAAAAATTAAGTTACTTAATACATAATCAAAAATTTCAGAAAATGACAACTGATTATAAAAATAAATATAAATTTATCACTAAAGATATTTTTAAAATACATATTACCATAACACCAATCAAATGCTTTTTTTCACCATAATCTTCCACGTAAATGGAAACTTCCTGATTTTCAACAAAACTAAGTTTACTACCTCCATCACTGTGGTACTTAAATATTGTAATTCCTACAGCAAAAGGGTCTGAAAAAAAGGTTTTGAAAAAAAGATACATTAATTTAAACATTATAATATCTTCATCATTTTTAGAACTGCTTTAACTTCTTCAGAAACTCTATCAAAAAATGATTCAATTCTGTTAGGAATAATTAAATTTATAATTTACAAATTTAAAATAAATCTCATATTTTACATAACTTGACATTATTTACATTCATCTTCTATCTAAGAAAAGATCTCACACATTAATTATTTCTGAAACAAAAATAATTTTCATTTAAATAACAGCAGAAAAATATTAAAGAACTTTTAAAAAAAAGTTTTTTCTTAAGAAAGCAAGTACTATTTTTAAAAAGAATTTCTTTTTCAAGAAATGTATGAAAGATTTTACATACTATGCAGATTCCATGGTACCCGTAGTTTTTAAGTTTTTATATTAACGTTGAATTTGTTAAAGCTTCCAATTTGTTTTTTCAAGGATCAGCAGATAATTAAAAAAAAAAAACATACAAACAATGAAGGATATAAATTGTTATTAAATGTCCATTTAGGATATAATGGCTCATACGAAAGAAAAAATTTTTTCTTCAATTTTTAACTATAAAAATAAATGTATGTTGTAAAATATTTTATGCATTTGAAAAAAATTAATTACACTATTTTTTCTTTTAATGTTTAAAACGGAAAAAGTATTTTAAGCAAGACAATTTATCATGTATATCATTCTTTATTTACTTTCATTACATACATTTTATAAAATAAATTTTATATTTTTAAATGAGCTGAAAATATTTAGCGGTACCATAAATTCGTAAAATATAATTGAATAGAGTACCTGAACAATATGGATCTGAACATACACCATATTGATAATTTTGAGAATTTGCAGTTAAAAAAGTACTTAAAATAAAAATTATTAATTTTAAAACAATAAAATTTATTTTATCCATTCTTTTCTCTTTTACACGTCATTCAAAAACTAATCGTGCAGTGAAAACAAAATAAACAAACCAGGCGCAGAAATTTTGTTTCAAAACTACTGCCATATGAAATTTCTAAATATTATGAATTTTATTTGGTTTTTCAAGAGTAAATAAAAGTAAAATCTTGGTGATGTCAGCATTCAATAACTATGCATATCGGCTAAATAGTAAAGTGTACTTGATATTTGAAATTGTACAGTAACTAGCCAAAATAAGGAATACTGTTGTATGCCATCCCTACACATATAGAATATAATTGCATCTATCATCATAATAATCTCATCAACACACATAATAATCTCATTGCATCTTCCAGAAGGCAATGAATAATGTTTAATATTTTAGTGTGGAAAGGTAGGAAATTAAGAGACTCTCAGATGATCACTTATATATATCTACGTGGTTATAACTATACTTATAGAATAATTACTAACTCAACATTACCATAGACAAGGTTCATCTCTTCATGGTTGTGTTTTTTCCATTGAAATGATACTTCCAGCAGGACATTGTTCAGTGTCACAGGTCTCGTATTATCATGGAATGGTTCCAGAAGCAGGATAATGAATTCAAATTACTTCATTGACTGCCTCATTCACAAGATTTGCATTCCGTGGAGTATTTTTACTGTGAGCTGAAACGGGTTTTTCGAGGTCTGTATACTAATTAAGAAGCGTGAACTGTAAGTAGCAGTTGCATCCATATGGACAAACATCAAGGAGAAATGCTTTCAAAGGCCAGATGGATCTATGCCATATTGAATTCGCACTATTATAGCTGCTAGGGATGGGCCAAAACAGTATTAGCGGGTATTCTTAATTAACAGACCTCTCAATGTATAAAAATGCGTTTATGTCCTCTCCATCCTTTCTATAGAAATTGATAGAATAACTCTTCTATTCATAGATAGTCCGATGTTGGTGATTATGGTTTAGGATTATGAGATGGGATAGTCCAATGTTGGTGTCATTTGTCAGCTAACTATGGATGACAACTGGAATAACATTATTAAACGTACTTTACACCTCACATTGGCAAGAATGCTCTACTTAAGTAGGTAACCTGTTAGGCTGCTTTTGAACTCGATTAAAACCCCCAAAAAATGCCTCCAGTTTGTTCGTAATTAACCCAGTTGAGTAATTCGCGTAATATAACTGGAAACCGCGTATGATATCTGGTTTGGCACCCTCCCCCACAAAAAGTAATATAGTATAAAGAATAAACAAGCAGTAAGAATACAACCCAAATACAATAGAAAAGAGAGCACTTATTTTTAAATATAAAATACTGATAATTTTAAAAGTTCAGGTAGTACTTTTAAATTTGAGACAAAACTCTGGTTAAATAACTCAAAATTAGAATTGGATACAGAAATGTGTCAGTAGATAAATGGAGCTTACGGTAATTTAGAATTAATTAATGATATATTATTTATTCTACATGCAGTTTTTGAACACTGGGAACATGTTAATATTTATTATAGATATATGTTGACGTACTTATTAACAACAATAATTTAATTATACTGGTGACAGATTACTGGCCTTTGATAAATGAAATTAATCTATTACTTCAATATCTATCACTTAAAATTTTTCTCATTCCAAACATAAAAATTCTGATTCACTTAGGCAATCCTGTCCTATGATTCATCGTAAATATGTCAGAATTAATTTTAATTCACTGAACGAACATTCACAACTAGCAATTGATACTGATATAGAATTATTTGAGACTCTCACATATTTGGAAACTGTCTTCACCATACATGATTATGAAGATAAAAAGCTTCAAATGGAATTAAAGATTTGATTTATTTAATAAAAACTTTATCTAATATATATATATATATATTAATAAAAACAGAAATATTCCTCGCCAAGTTATTAGTTTTCTGAAATGTGATACACTGAATATTATTTTTTCAAGCTTTCCATTTATTCAAATAGGAATTAAAAAAATAAAAGATTTTAAATTGTAGGTTTTTTTCTAATTACCCCAAAATTGACTGTGTTGAGCGACAAATAAACTAAATCAGGAATTACAGATATTCACATGAAAAAGGAAATTTTAAGATTCATACCTCATGTTTTCATTTTGAGAAGTTTTCTTAGTAGTTTATTTTACCGATAAAAAAATTCTCATTTTCAATATATTTAATAAGACTATTCCTTAAAATTTCAAAATATATTTCTCTATCACAGCTTATTTTTATTCTGAAATATTTTAAAGGTAATTTTTTTGATATAGTAGCATATATTTCTTTTTCATTCAATAAATTTATACCATTCAAAGATATTTTTATTTTTTACAATGCAGAGTACAAGTCATATATTTTTTACAATCCAGAAATATTATACAGAAAACGGAATATTGGTGAAATTTGTGTTGCCTCACAGATGTCAGAACTCCTACTTCAAAATTATTGAGATTTGCCAAATCACAACAGCCTCAAGAGGCTATGTATATGACAATATTGTCTTTCCTATAAGGTATCATAAGACAACAAACTGCTGCATACATTTTGGCCAAATAATATCAAACTATAAGCAGTTTAACTTTTGACAGGGAAGATGGAGATTTTAAAAATATTGCTGAAAAACTTATTTACAATTGACGCTCTTATATCTCTTTCAGGGGATCCTATTTTTTTTATGGAAAATTCTCGATGCATGAGTTGAGCATTTCTCTGG
>JAPDSC010135174.1:296053-308916 GCA_026290005.1 Latrodectus geometricus | reverse complement strand
ATAAAAGATTATTTATTAAATTTCTGGGATAAATTATTATTGATGAGAAATTCCATTCAAATTTCTCATCGATTATAGGTGTTAAAACATACTTCTGATAGAAATCCGAATTATTTTTGATATTTTTTCTACTTTCCTTATTTTAAGCATTCCGTTATAATAAAATTTAGTAATAACCATGAAACCTTTGAATGTGATGAACGCTACTACTTGCATTGCCCATTGAATCATTGATACATGCAAGTCCATCACGTCGAGGAAGACATAAAGGGGATTTTTTTAATTTTACACTGTTAAAATATCAATCATTTAATCTAACGGATACTTAAGAGAAACTCTGACGTAATCTGAAAATAAAAGAACTTATTAACATGCATTTCCCCTATTCCGTGAATAACACTCAAATAATCAGTCTTGAAAAGTGATATTCAAGCTTAAATAGAGGTTAACAGCAGTTGATTTTTATGAATATTGCTTAAGTATTACCAAAACAACTATTAGTGACTACGAAAATATTAATTTCAAAATCCTTTTTAAAGTTCTTAGCTTTTTAATTTATATTCAATAGTAAAAATTGATTTCTTTACAGGTCGACTAAATATCTTATTTTTTATTACTAAAGAATTATTGCTTTAAAAGTTTATTGAAAAGTTAACATTTTTATTTTTATTTCTGTTATTCTCTACTCTTCAATATTACAAATAATTTGTAATTTTGGAAGAAATAACTTCGCTAATTTTTCTAAAAAATAATATATGTTTAAAATAAGTTGCTTTACATTAGGGCTCAGTTTGAAATAAAATAAATTCTGTGAATAAGCTAATTACGTTAACATTTTGCTTCAATCTTGCATTCATATTTCAAACAAAATCTTCCAATTTTGAAATAAATGAAAATTATTTATAAATGTACAAATGATTACATAAATCTAATTCAAGTGAGTTACTTTCAAATCAAAGAGAATTTTGAAATATAATTCTTGTGAATTTAAAAAATAGCTTTGCCTTTGATATTCTAATGTAAACAGAAGCAACGAAGCATTAAAATATTTTTATATTTCTTTAACTACGTTTCATCATAAAATACCCCCAAAATTTCAAATTTTATCGCATATTTTAAATAATTAATTAACTTTCACTTCGGTTTATTTATTCAACTTTTAAAAACATGCACTTTTAGAACTGTCAAAAATACTTGAGCTCTTATATAACAAATACAAAATATGGTATGAATATCAATTGATTGCATTTTTATTTATATAATAAACTAAAAAATTTCATTCAGATCCTTTGAGAAATTTATTTAATTAAATCAGGGTAAAAGTGAAAATAATTTGATTTGGCAACAAAGAAAATAGCAAAGTATTCTCATTAGAATTAATTAAGATATAATTAAATGTTTTTATGAACTTAGAACTGTCTTAAAAATTAATATTAATTTTCAAGGACCTTTACTGCGAGTTATTTGTATTGATAAATGTAATGCAAATTTATTGCAAGTTTGTCGTAAACAATTGATAAAACTTTTTGATTTTTCCCATTGACACTTTCTGAAAAACTAAAATAAATTGAAATATTTGGGCATTTTTTAAAACGGAATGGTCTTAGAAATTTTGCAATAAAATTTGAAAATTTAGTGGTAAAATTTGTTGCAATTTTCCTATAATAATTGATTATGAACTATTATTGATTGCTTTGCATAAATAATTGAAATTAGTATAATGAACAATTAATATTGCTCATTACGTATCCTCAAAATTATTATAATATTTGTTGTTGTCGTGTGCCAGCCAGACTGGCAATATGGGGTACGCTGCTCCACTTTTCCAACTGAACCATATTTAGTGTGGAGTCCGACTTCCTCAGTACACACATGCCATAAGTACTCGTTTATAGGGTAGGCAACCATTCATACACACACAAAGAAAGGACAAAGACAAGAAAGAGAGAAAGTACATTCATGCCCGAGCCCGGATTCGAACCCAGGTCTCACCCATCTGTAGTCAGGTTCGCTAACCACTAGACAGGTTGGGTGGCACGTTATAATATTTAAAATATATAATATATTAATACTCTTCGCTTTGAAATGTTTGAATAACAACATTTTTGTATTTATTGTAGACCTTTAAACATATTCAGAATGCACTTTGCTCCTGAATAATGAATATGTAACACACATTTCAAAAAAAAGCTTAAAGATTATATCTTAATATTTTTACCATATAAAACTTGTATATGGCTAATAATTAAGTTACATAAATTTCTACAAAATAATTTTTGCCATTTTAATTTTGCATTGAATTTTAATTTTGGAAAAATTTTTATCAACTTCATCAAAATGATAATTTTAGTTTTGTCACTTTAAAAACACACGTTAAATGTAAAAATTATGCAAATTAAACATGAAATAAGATTTAAATTAATATTCTTAGTTATAATCAATGAATATATTTCATAATATTTTTCAATTAAAAATGTTTTTGAACTATTAAAGATGTTATACCTCAACGTCGAAATATCGAAGTTTGACTTTTGCAGGTACACTTTCATTTATAGTCATGTATTTACAAGAAAAGTACTTTTCCTTAATGAGAAGTTCTTAGCTCAAATGCATTTTATTAAGAAAGTTCTTTGTTGAATTTCGGCTATTACTATTTAACTTGGTTAAACAAAACTGAAGATACAAATGACGTAGCCAATAGCAACCCTTTGCAAGTAAATCTGAGCTAAAATCAATTGTATTATCTTCTGTACAAATAAAAACGTTATTATGTTTGTACACCGAATTTTTGTTTGGGATTGAATTGAGAAGTACTATGAGGAATAGAATGAAATTAATTTCAGAATGGCAATATTGGCGAAACTCAAATAAAAAAATATGTTCCAATTCGAAACTTTGATAAATCCATTTGTAATTAACATACAAAACTAAAACAGATTTGAGCTCCCTGTAAAATTGTTTATTCAGCTATGCAATTAATTTATCAATGTAACATTCCACTCTGGAAATCTCCATAAAGAAATAAACTTGTGGCACTTTTCCATATTTGAAAATTGTCTCCTATGCGTTACAACTTAGACGTCCTTCCTAATTTCCTTTATTTATATTTTCCTTTATTTTTATACCCCTACAATGCAACTTTCGTTAATTTTTTAATTCTGATTTACCTTAAAACTAGTTTTATTGCGATGATTAAAATTTATAGAGATTCTCACTTTATAATAAAACCTTATTCTTTATAATAATTTTTATATTTTTCTTGAGTTCTAAAATAAAATATAATTAAATCAAATACTAAATAGATCTATACATCAATTTGAATTACTTACCTTCTTTCCCACCTGAAATTTGAATCTTTTATATTAATAATAAAAAACATCTGTACTGTCTTCCCCTTTTTCTGTAAACTCATAGAGCAGTTGGCAAATGCAGCTTGGTAGTTACTTTCATAATTATATTTTGATTAACAAATACCATTTAACAATTTCAAAACTTTAAAAAATCATTTACACAATTATTTAAATGTGATAATTCAAATGAGAATATTATGATAAATAATAAAAAAGTGAATTTTTTGTTTTGAATTGTTAAGTACCAATCTAAGGGAAGCGTCTGTATTTTTAATCAATTAGTTTTATATTCTATGTATACAAAACTAAATATCTCAAATTTTAGAAAGTTAAGTTTTCTAGAATATAAAAATGTTTTATCTCATATGATTCACAAATTCAATAGGTGTGTAATACGAAATACCTAAAATAACTCCTTGGCAAATAGGTTTTATTCGGAAAATAAAATATGCACGACTAATGTTCCACAAAATCGAAAACCAGCTCTTTCTACTAGAAGAAATATTTTATAAGGTTTATTCAAGATGTCAAAAGAAATTTATTTGTTAAATTCGCGGAGCAAATATTTTACATTGAGCAAAACATACGTTGCATTTATGTTAGTATTTGTAGGACGTATTCCATTTGATTTCATAAATTTTGTATAAGGGTCTTGCTTCCAAAGCAAGATAAAACGGGAGATATAGTGAAGAATACATATGTATTTCTCTGTACACAAAAATAAATTATTTTGAAGATGTGGTAAAGATATACTTTAGAAATTTTTGTTGTTTATTTAAACACTGAAATACAATCTGAATACTTTCCATTTCACTATAAACATTCATATAATTCTCTCCATAAATATTTTTTATAAATGAATGTTGATCTCATAAATATTTTTTCCTTATAGTTCCATGAAGAAATTATATATTTGAATATAATTTATTCATACTATATATTGACGAGTAAATAACAATTTTCAAATTAGATGCTGATTAATGTTAAAAATAACAGAATTTAAAAGACAGGGTTCTCAATTACTTGCAATGAACATAAAAAAAATGGAAATCATGAAAATACTTTCCATAGAACAAAATTGTCCTACCTTCAAAATAAAATAATATGCAATCACATGATAATTGGTAATAAGGGTATTCAGAAAATTCATTAAACATTAGAAAAACTGAATACTAATTTTGTAAAATTTGAGGAAAAATTTCAAATGCGTAATGTTGTCAATCACTTTTAAAAACATTAAAACGACTAGACAAATTTTTGAAAACTGTGGTTAAAAAAATATCCAGAAACAAGAAAAATCAATTAAAGTGATAAATTCTTCATGATAATTCAAAAATAATTTAATCTCTCGAGACTTCAAAATAGAAAGTAAATGAGGATGTCAAAAGTTAACACTGAGAGGAATTACTATAGAGAAAAAAACAACATAATTTTATCTATTGTTTTTATACAAGCCATTGTAATTTTGTAATTAGTTGATTGGAATTTATTAAAAAATATTTTAAGATATTGATTGCACGAAATTAATTCGCAAATTTTGTTTGACAAATAAAAATGATTGCATGAAATACACTATATATGACTAAACTAATTTGTTCTTACTCCAATAATTTGCTAATGGAGTAAATTTATCAGATTTATAGTTTTGTCTTTTTAATCTGATAATAAAAGTAAACTTTTATTAAGTCTTTCTTTTTTCTATGCTTATTTAAAGAGTTAAATTCCTAATCATGCAAAGGCTAAGGGAAAATAATTATTCTTTTAAAAATAGGTAAATCAATTAAATTGCATAAGCTTTTTATTAATTTGCAATTAATCTGCTTTACATCTACAAATAAAATTGGATAAGAAATAATATTTTTACGCAATGACTAGAGTAGTTTTCCGTATGATTTGTCTTCGTATGGAAAAGAATCATCGGAACGAATGGATTTTTTCTGGATTATTTTTAACAATATCCAATTAGTCTTATCTTCACACACACATATATATATATATTTTTTTTTCAAAAAAAAATCCATTTTAGTAGTGAAGCTTATTGTTAAGAAAATTACGAGTTCTAACTTTTATACAATGTCCAAAACTTTACAATAATATTCAACAAATTGTAACTCACGTTTTTATAAATTATGTTACGAAAATTGGCTCAACTATCTTTAAAATCGAGAAAATTATTAGCTTTTCAGTTATCATTCGTATGTTAAGATCTATACATAAATTGATCTGAATTTTTTTTTTTTTTTTTTTTTTTTTAGATTTATATCAAATATGGAACACCTTCAAAATATGATACATGGATGATTATATCACTAATGATAGCGAATGAAAAATACTTCAAAGGTTTCAAATTTAAAACCTTTATGTTTAATAATTTGATATGAATAATATCATATGAATAAATCATCAAGAATAGGACACATAATTATTAATATTTCCAAATATGATTTTTTTTACATTAAAACTATTAAATATAATGCGTCACTAAATCATATTTAATAATTTTACTATAAATAAAGTCATCTAAAAAATATAAATATAATATTTTAAATAATATTAGTTTTGCAACATATTTCTCACATAGACCTTATTAGTTTCTTTAAAATTAAGGCATGAAGTTACTGAAATACTGTATGCTTTATTGAATGAATATTCAATTAGAAAAACGTTAGTGTATAATTGTACTTATTGCTACGTTTATATACACATAAATTGATCTTCAAAACTGGCATACATATCAAAATTCACAGAAAGAAAAACGTCATGACGAATCAGAAAAAGAATTTAATTTTCCTAAAAATTAAATTTTCTTTTGTGCATTCATGTGTAAGACCATGCTTGGAGCATGGTACAAAATGCAACAATGCAGAGGTGCCACATATCTGACAAGCTCAAGAGAAGAAGATGTGTAAGACCATAGTTATTAAATATTACCTTTAAGTTAAATTAATGAAAAATTAAAATAAAACGCATTTTTAAAACTTATAATATAGGAAACATTAATCTAAAATCATCAGTGGTTAGAAGAATGTATCGTTTTTCTGTGTTTTAGGAGTATATATATAAGAAATATCTTTAGTATGACAAGTTTAATAGATCAAAATAATTTATCACTTATTTCTATAAGTTGTAAAAATAAATAAAATTAAAATTTCCTGTATTTCTTGCAAAAATCTATTAATTGGTTTTAAACTAATAAGTGATAAAACTATATTTAAACAAGTAAATGGGGAGAAATATAATCTAATATATTTTTTTATATTTTAAAATTAATCGAAGTTAAAAGTAAATATTGATAATGACAAAATTATTAATAACTTCTTGACAAACACAAGCTTTTTGCATGATATGATTTGGTTTGTTTGTTTACTCAACGGTCATTTTTGCGCCAGCGAGGGCTAATTGCACTGGTACCTACATTTAAAAGGGAATTCTACGAACCATAAACTTTTTTACTTAAGGTGGTACTCACGAACAGTTGATCTGTAAGCAAGAGTGCTAACCATTCGTCTGTCAGTACGGCTCTTCTCGATAAAGCAAAAGGTAATGGTTAACTTCGTTACATTTCTAATTTGCTTATGGAAAAATGTATAAAATTTGATATCTCTTGATGGCAATCTAATAACCGAAGGCTATTAGGATGTAATGGAATATTCATCCTTCAAGTAGACTTTTAATAAATAGTGTTTAGACATACCAAGAAAAGAAGGCAGGAAGTGTCTCAACAAATCACAATGTCAAACATTCCGAACAGGTTCGTTTTACGAATTGACCATAGTAAGCACTTATGTCTTAAGATTACACATTTTCTAAATTTAATTACACTACTTTACATATTTAATTACTTTTTTCATTGTAACAAATTTTTCTTATTAATAGTCAAATAATAATATATTTATTTTGGTTTGTAACTGTCTGGCTTCTAACATTGTTTGTATGATTCGATTATAGTTTTTCGTTACATTTTACAAATAAAATGGCTGTAACTACAGAAGCGAATACGTAAAAAATCATGTATGTATTAAACAAAGAATGTAATAAAAATGTGTTAGTGTAATACATTGTCAATTATAGAAAAATATAATAAATTAGACGAAATTTAATCGAATATTTAAGAAATATATATTCTGAAATTTTATTAAAAATGTTATGTGTCTGAAAGAAACTTAAATATGATTTTTTTAGATGAATGATGACACTCATACTGAATCCTCAATCACAAATATTGATAGAGAAAAAATTTCTTTCTATATATATATATATATATATATATATATATCTTTCTATATATATATATATATGCATAATTGAGGATTAAGTATAGTAGAAATGAATGCTATTGCATATTTGTGTTGAAATATTTTAACAATTGCTCAAATGTATAATATAAATAGATACTGTAACAATTGCTCAAATATATAGTACCATAAGATAAAATACTAATATTATTAAATAAATATTTTTATTTTAATACAGAAGTTTACTTTTATTGTATGCGCATTAAAAAAATGTAGCTCAAAATCACAAATTATGATTTTCTTTTTAACTTTAAATATTGAAGAAATCCGTTTGCAAAAAAAAAATTTGTTTCATAGAAAATACACTTTTTGAGCTTCATAATACTTCTATGAAGGTGTAAGAAGACTATAATATTAGCTATTATCATATTCATTGTGTGCATTAAGTACATTTTATTTAGAAAATGTTTGTCACTGAACGGTAATTTATTACACAAAGGCTAAAGAGACTGAAAATTAAAGGTTTAAAGTAAATTATGAATCACATTTCAAATATCCAAACACAATGGGGGATTCGAATCCACGAACTGTTGGACCGAAACCAAAGCGCTAAACGTTGTCAACTCAGCTTAGAGAGAAAAAAATTTTTATTTAGTTTATTTATTTTCAATACAAGGTTAAATTTCGTAACATTTGTTTTCGTACAGCTTTTCAAAACTTAAAAGTAGGCATGAATGTGCTCACAAATATACGTCTATGAATAATTTAAAAATTACAATAACACAATGAAGGGAAGGTTGTAATGAATAGATTATGCATACTTTGTTTTTTTAAGTTTATTGTTAACACAAATGTTTTTCTTTTTTTTTTTTTTTTTTTCCGCGTGTGAAGCAAAATTAATCTATTTAAGGGACAAGATACAAAAGAAAATTTCTTTAAAACTGAATTAATAATTTCAATTTTCAGCTTTTTATTTCTGAATAAACTGATAGAATTTTTTTCGAGTTCTAACTTAAATTTTTTGAACATAGTATTACTCAACTTTTAAAACTAATTAGTATTGTCATCTCATAATAGATGAATACGTATTTATAGAAAATGTATTATATATAAATCATTTAGTATTCTTCTGAAATTATATCTATTAAGTAGGTCTTTTTATTCGTATTTTGATATGGTATTTTCTAAGAATTCAGACTTGAACCTTACAAAAAAAGAAAAGGAAGAGAACAGAAAAAACTGTAACATTGAGTTTATTTTTTATACATAGTTCTTTATAACTATAATTAATTTAATTCATAAATTTTTGTTTAGTGTAAAAAAATATTTTTTCTTTATTTTCTCTTTTATATTTCTCTTTTTTATACATAAGAAGTTTCGGAGAGAAGATTAAAAAAAAACTTTTTAACGAAAAATTTTCATGAATTGTTTTTAAATAAGATATAAATTGCTTCAGGTGATTTTAATCAACACGCCTAAGAATATGGCAATAAAATGTTTACTTAATATACTTTTATTTTACTTTTTATTTTCCCTTTTTACTCCTACTTTTTATATGCAGGATCTCATCTCATTTCTGAATATTAAGATATTCTTCAGTTGCTGTAATTGAAAAATACTAGTTTCTCTTCTGCAACAGTTTCAGTATCGATTTTCAGTAAATTATTTTGCTTTTACGTGGATTGATCTTTTAAAAATACATCATGTCCTATATTTTTGTTAATTATGAAAATAGTTTTATTTTACATAAATAGTTTGCTTAAGCTAATCATGTTAACTTCGCAGGAGATACAGTTAATAAAATTGCGAAATTTCATGTATATTGATAGTAAACAATGGATATATTCGTTTGTGAGCTGAATAAATGTTTAAGTAAATCATCTGTTATTCTTTGTTGTCTGTCTCATTGTGCGATTGTTATTAAATGACTGTGGTATAAAACATTTTCATTGTAATGTGCTATATTACTTAATAAATTTTTTATATCTATGGACCTAAAATTCTCGTCATGTACAGAGAAACATTTCCTGTATATTTGTGTTTAGAAAGGGGATTATCTTAAAATATATATGCAGTTTAATGTAAGATTTTTTAATTATTACAAAACTCTTAAAGTATAATCTATATTTGCTTATGAAAGATAATAATATGGCATCTATGTATGTATTAAATTTGTGATATAAATACTTATCAGTACTCAAGGAATAAATATCTTTATAGTAAGATCATATACTTATGCTCAAAGAAATAAACAAAAAAGGCAGGTAAATATTTCATAATACGCACATTAAAATTAAGATCTTACTAAAATTCTTGCTAAATTAAAATTACTTTAAAAAATAATTTACATTAAAAAAATATAGTTGTATATAAAATCAACTAATTATATACATTAAAATAATAACTGATGAATACTGTTAAAAAGTTGTAGTTAGAAAAACAAACCACAAAGCTAAAAATGCTTCCATAAAAAAATTATTATGAATTTGTAATATAAACTGTTCTCCCTAAAATAAATATTTTATTTCATTTGTAATAATTTTCATGTATTTATTAAAAAAGTATTATTTTCTTACTTTTATAATTTAATAAATATATTTTAATTCAGAAAACTTTTTTTGACTTTAAAATAAATGAAACTCTATAATATTTCTACTAGAAACAAAAAATCAACCGCGTCAAATTTTTTCAAAAACTGCTAAAATTCAAGTAAATATTAGTTTCACTACTTTACTTTTCAAATGAAATTCAATCTTTTGTTAAACTCTGCTTGAGATTTATTTGTTGAGACAAATCCTATTGATGCTGTCTTTCAGAATAGATATTGGTGTTGGAATTTGACTTCAAATGTGTCCTCATTCATCAGTCTCAACTCTGATCAAGATTTCTCCTTTTACTCACCAAAGAAGCGTCAATAGTAAATTCTAAATTTTTCTTCAATAATAGAAATAAAATGAAGAATTTTTTCCCTGTGAAGGAAAATTTAAAAAATAATCAAAAAAAGAAATTATTGTTATTGTTTTATGAATGAAAAATATTGATTCTGTTCTTTTAATATTAATTTAAAACAAAAATTCATTTTAAAATTTCACAGTTATATATTTTTTTTTTATATCTATCACAAAATTTGAGTACTACTACGAAATTATCGTCCAATTTAAGCTTTTATTTTAAAAAAATTCCGAACGAAAAATAGTGATTTTATGTTGTTTGAAAATATTTTGCAAAAGGCAAGCACATGTTATAACTCCGGAATAACTTTCTAAGAAATGTTCAATCAAAATTTGAAATTGAGGTATGAAATAGGAATCTTAAACATATGCTTATAGGTTCGAGAGAAAAATTTTTTTAATGTTTTCATCATGTCACTTTATAACTTAAAGATCTAAATAATCTTATATTTTATGATTCGAGTCATTTTAGTTGTTAATTTCAAATTTTGTGCTTAGAGTTTGAATATAAATAGGATAGAATGAATATGATACACGTAGCTCAATCAAAAAATTTTTTAACTTTTTAGGCAGAGCCTGAAACAAATATTAACAATTTTTTAGTATAGAGATGATAACCCTAACAAATAATATAATAGATATTAGATAATGATTTTAAAATATATACTAGAAAGACAGTGCTCCTCATAACAAAAGCTACAGTATTCAATGGCTCCCACCGATGAGCTATTTATTCATTAGTGATACGAGATAAGTATGGTAATTCTGTGCTCTTCATGCACATCTATCAGGGTGGATATTTGGGAGTTTTCCGAGTTTCCTGCCTTGCGATACGTGAACACATTATTAATGAGAAGTCTTCCCAGAAAATGATTATATAAATGGTAGATATTAAAACAGCTTACAGCAGCCTTAGACTATTAATATTTTTTTACACGAAATCTAAATATAATATATCAAATTTTAATATGCAAAAGAAAATCTATCGACAGTTTTTTATAATCTGTAATTATATTAAAGAACATTTTTCCTGTATATTTTTATGATCATTATAAAAAATCAATAAATTAATCCAGTTTTTGAGAAAGATGTTCCCTTTTGTGGCAAATTGAGAATTTTTAGAAACATTCATTTGTTGAAAGAAATATAACTTTTACAGTATTCTGTTTATAAATGAGGAAAGGATAAAAATTAATTTGATCAAAAATAGGATGTTAATTTGCTTTTAAAATGTCTAAATATCGTATGAAATATCACAAAATTTTTAATTCATTTTTTTCACTCATAAAATATTACTTGATAATGCAAATTTGTATTATATTAAAATCTTCATAATTTTAACGAAGATCTTATCAGAATAAAAAATACTCAATAAAATTATTTTATTTATTATAACATATAAAATAACTGTCAATTTATTCTTTACATTGAATAAACTAATAAAATTTTTTAAAAAATGGTATATATTTTTTTTTCTAAACTATGTTTTCAATAACAGCACCAGCATCAATTTCAAAAAATTATTGCTTCAAAGAGACAGAAAAAGGAGAATTCATTTGTGTTTAGGCATTAAATTTTTATAAAGCAAAATTTTACTTTGTTATCAATTTATCTTTAAAAAGAATTATAAATATAAGTAATTTCCATTTTGCTCTATCTTTATTTTAGGAGAAAAATTATAATGATACAATTATTATACATCTTAAATAGAAAATTGTTGTTTGATGCAAGATCATTGTCATTTTTCTATTATTAAGACTAAATTAGACTAAATTTTATCAATTAGTAATTTAGTAGAACTAAATTTATATTAATTAGACTAAATTTATATCCTTGAATGACTTTTTATCTAAAGATTTTTCACACGTGCTTCCGATATCCTTAGAATATTTATTCAAACTAAAAAAAATTAAATCATAGCACTTAAAAAATATTTTTGAGTAAATAAACTAAATTTATGTTTTGACATTTGGTAACATATAAACAGTTTTTACTTCGCAAGGTAGTCCCATGAATTTTATATTCGACAATGACAAGAAAAAGAGTTCTTCCGACAGTTGATCCATTATTCAAGAAGTCCTGCTTTCTAAGATTAGAAAATTCCTCTGCATTCAAAAATAAGGAATAGAAGAAGGAAAGCTGATCTTTCGAGATGTGCTTTATCAGTTAAACTTTAAACTTTTTGTGCACGATGCGTTGCAATTTTTTTTAAAGAAAAGTAATACCATTAGATATCTAAAAGTTTAGAGCTCCGAAACATAAAGTTTTAAGAAAACGACTTTAAAGTTGGAACTATTTAAAAACCAGGTTTTCTAGCATAAAACAAG
>JAPDSC010135174.1:270760-286053 GCA_026290005.1 Latrodectus geometricus | reverse complement strand
TTTTTTTTCCTAAAATGCATTGTAAACTTTTGAATGCTTCTATCTCTTATAATTTGTTTCCTATCATTCCATCACCATGCAATTGTATCCCGGGAGTACTTCCCATTTGGTAGTCTTTACTGTGTTATTTATCAATTCAACCTAGGTAGACTCAAAGTCAACTTTATATGCTCCACAAGATATTATGATAGAGGTCAACGGCGAAAAGCTGGATACCTCGCCTCCTCAACATGTGGACCAAAGCATTACTTACCAAGCGCATTCTTAAATATCACGTTTAATCTTAAATGCTTCCATTATTTTGATAATTGCCTGGTTATAATCATATTTATCTAGTTTGATACCCACCATTGCATGTATAAATATATTTGTATCTGATTAGTTAATAAATTATATAAAATGTTACAAAAAATAATACTTATATATTTAAAAATAAGAAATGAAACATGAATATATGAAGAGTATTTAATTGGAATATTTTAAATATTTACTCTTCCTTCATGAAATTTTATTTAATTTTTGTAACTTTTAACATTTTAAAAATGCCATAATGATCATTATATATGTGAATTTCACATTAAGTCAAACCTTTCTTCTTGATTGAAATTTTTATTGCAAGCCTCTTCCATTATAAATATCTAGTATTTTTACCATTGTTCAAGTCATATATTATGATAATGTAAAATAAAGAGAAAACGTTTTTATAACTGTTGCTATATATCAGAATATTGTTATAATTCTGAAGATTTACTGTTGATACCTCCATTAGCTGTAATAACTGTGCCATTCAGGTAAAAGGTATCGAAATACATATATAAGAAAAAGTAAGTTAAATTACATCAGACATAAAATCAACACAGCAAACTTCTTTACATTTCCAGAATTCATTCCTTGAAACATAATCTTTTGTGACACAATCAGCCAACATGTCACTGTATAATTTCCGGTTAAGACTTTCGTGTCATTATGTACCTTTAGTTTCAATGAGGATAACAACTAGACCGTAAATATGTATTCTTAGATAAAAGATTACTTTTATTTGTATTTATGTAGGAATATGTTTCGCTATTAGTTTATGGACACAAAATGTGAGCTACAATACTAATAATTTGTATTTATAAATAAATTTTACAATAAACACTAAAGAAATAATTTGGAAATTATCAATTTACTCTGATTTTGAATATTAAATACTTTTACGGAAAAAGTTTTACTATCTATAAAAAATGGTACATCAAATATTTTTCTGAGAATTTTTAAAAGAGCAAAATCTAAACAGTATTTGTGCTTATTTTATGATTCAGTAACTAATTATAATAACTAAATATATACCGACATTTTATATCATTTTTTTATTCTAACTTTTCTTTTATGTGATTAAAACACTAATTGTGTTAAAATGAACAATGTTTTTCTTTGAAATAAATATGTGCTGTTATATAATTAAATACAATGAATGCTTTATTATAAAATATTTAATTAAGAAAAACAGTTGTTTATTACAGTAAAAATCCAAAAATACAATTTAAAAAGAATCATTAAAAAATTATCCTTTTTTAATTAGTATAAATAAGCAAGAAATAAAAAGTTCGTTGTTATTTTTTTGTTTTAGGTAAATTTAATAAAAATAAATAAATCGGTAAGTTTCACGTCAGTAAAAATATATCTTCATACCGAATGTTAAAAGCCACAACAATTTCTCGGTTTCATTTTGGAAGAATTTTTATTGAAAAAATTTAAATTATCCTATATACGTAACAGAAAAAAGGAAAATACATTGACGAAACATAAAAAATGTAAAACTTAGTTATCAACAATGATTCAATTTTCTAAATATCTAATTTTAATAACCTAATATTTCTAAGATTCAATTTTCTGAAAGTAGGGGAAATTTTTAGTATATAATAACAAATAACCCATAGAGGCTGCATGACTTTACGGCAGTACACTGAATTTAATTTAAATATATATACAATATAATATAAATTAATAATTTTTCTTGTTCATTTAATTATTTCACATTCATAAATAACCACAACAATTATGATGTGTATTATAAGAGTTCAAAATATATTATAGATCTAATTTAAAAATATACATATTTTTATTAACACACTGTTTATTATATTCAGTCATTTAATAAAATTAAATAGGGATACATATTGTGATTTCATTAAGTATTTGACATTGTATATTCATCATCAATTTACATGTTGCAATGGTAGTATCTTCATTAGATTTACAAAGGTTTGTGTTGCAAAATGTTGTAAGCAAATTTCAAAAACTCTACGCAAGAATATTGTTACTTTTAAAAAAGAAGCCAGCCTTTAATCCCTTCAGTGAGTCACTAAAATTGAGGATCAAGCATGCTTGGGAACTAAACACTGGGGATTTCACTTTAGGCTGATCACCTAACCGGGATTTATGCTTCGTACCTATGGCTTACATAGCTTTGAGGAGCATTGGTCAAGAAAACAAATAAAGGGACTGTAGGCCTTGGCTCCTCAATGGGCTATCGGGACACAAAGTTAATATAAAAGAAGCCAAGAAGAGAAATATAATTTCTTAAATAAATCATGTTAATATTTTAAAAAGTCACTAATCGTACAAAATGTTTTTTGTATTTTAAACAGAGAAAATGAAAATCCTGGTAGTAAAATACTCACATCTTAATATATATTACATACAGTACGCAGAAAGTAATACAATTACTTCAAGTGACGTATCAAATAAAGCTTCATACGTTTATAATCAATACCAGTTCATTTGTAAACTTCTGAAACGTCATAAAAAATTCCTTTTGTGATACCAATTGCAATTAATGATATTATGATGGAGATAACAACATTCTACCATATTTCATTAAATGTTATGTGTGAGTTTGATTTCGCTTGAGTCAGAAAATAGTTTAGAATAATCTATAAAAGTCCAAACATTAAAAATATAAAAACTAAAATAAAATGTTATTTAGTCAAGTCTTATGAGTATAAAAATATTCTGTCTGAATGTATATGCTTGAAAAATAATATATTTCTTTTATATCATTTTTAATGTGATCTTTCACAATTTCTCATGAAAATATTATACATTAAAAAGTACTTAATATTATTTTTTTATTTTAAATATTTAATCTCGCAATTTCAAGTATTACTGTAAAACACTTGCGAGGTATAATGAAACATCATATAAATTACCCAAAATTTATTTTGTATCTTGGGTTACTATGTATAGGTTTCATTCTATTTTTAATATTTTAAGACTATTTGAATTTCACCTTAGAATTTCAGTGAAAGAAAATTTATGATAATTTTTCCGAATATCAGTTCATATATATTTCAAAAAATATCATTCGTTTGTTAACAAAAATCATCATAAATTTCTTAATACAATGGAAGAGCATTTCGATTGAATCTTTATTCAATAATAGATAAATATTTTTGCAAATAAAATATTTCTTATATATGTATATATATTTTCTTTTTTGTCAATTTTTCACTAAGTAAAAACGAACAAATAATGCTACTAACTTTAAATATTGTTTTACGTTAAAATTATCTTTAAAAAATCCAAAAAGTATTAATGTGGGCTTCTTATTATTATAGGAATTATAACGAAGAATAATTAATTTAATTGAAATGCTATGAATATTTTTCAATAGATAAAAAAATCATACCATTTACTTAATATTTAATAATCTCTCTTTGCAAAATACTGAAATTTATTTGGACTAATTCTTTTTCCTCAGTTGATTCATTTATTGTATATTACGAATTGAATCTTTGAAATTCATAGATGCTCATATAATCATAATGCTAATCTAGAAAAATATTGAACTAGCTTTCTGAATGATAATTTTACAGGGAATTTCAAACACATTAACTGATTTAATTTTATCATCTCCTGCAAGACTTCAATAATGCATTTTCCTGCATTGTTAAAGTGACAAAGACAGATTTTGTATGAAATAAATTTATTTGCAGGTGCATTTGATACTACTAGATCTATTCATAGTAAATATGAGTATAATATATGCTTAAGTTTAATTTGCAAAATTATGCAATTATGCTATCATTCCTGTGATGCTACTCGCATATTTCAGTAAATTCTGTACCATTAACAGTATGAAATAATCTCTTGATGATTCAGACAGAAATTCGCTCTTCTTACGTCTTTAAAGATAATTTTAGAAAAGTTATTGCCAGTCAAATATTATAATATAGTTTCTGTAACATTTGAATAATAGTCAATTGGTTTATGCTATTTGTTGGTTTATCGTATCTAGAGGATGTTTGAGGCCATTTTAAGCTGCAACCCTTTTGAATAAAAAGACAAAAATCACACAATCAAAAATCAAATAGCACCAAAGGAAATTTAGTAAAATTTCATATGGCAATACTTATTGCTTCTGTACTTCAATATTGCTTATTCAAAATTGTAGCTAGCATAAATTATACAACAAATAATTAATTCCACAACTTAAAAATATTTCATCTTCTTTTTTCTTAGAAAACTTTTTGGTACTGAAGTAAGACCCTCCAAGCGCTCATTTTTGTCTGATTTCTAAATTTAACTGTTTTTTTTTTTTTAATAAACAAGCATATTTTTAAGTTTTTTATGAAATGATGACACTCCAAAAGAAGAATAAAGTAGCATCTAAATACAAATCATCAATCATTGAACATAAAAGAATCACTTTCTTCTGTTGAATATGAGATTTTAATCTTTCGATGGATCAATTCCCAAATATTTCATTAGAAATTTTCTTCGAGGTTAGGTAAATAATTTTTCGTATGAAAGCATTATTATTGTAAATATAAGTTTGCAAATTAAAATATTTGAGGTAAAATATAAATTAAAACGAATAAAAATAAAAAATAAATGTAAATCAAAAAAAGTAATGCACATTCATACATTTGAAAAAAGTTGGAATTCTTGAATAAAAATATACTTAAACTTTGACATTTTATTTATTTTAATTATTCAAAATTTTAAATTTAATTAAAAAGGAGTAATTTTAAATGTAATATATTAGTTATGCATAACTTCAATATATAATTCCTTTAATATATTTAACGTATAATCTTTGAGCATCGAAGATTTTTAAATCTCTTAAAATACATAGTATTCAGGCTATTTTTTGAATTTTATGGCGCATTAACAAAAATAACTGGAAATATTTTAAATTAAAGCACATAATATATCGTATAATTAATTACACTTTGTCTCCATAATAACCAAATCAAAAATACTTGTATCTTTATTTCTATGAACTTTCTTTTTCAAAATATTCTCTTTCAAATAAAATTTAAGAAACTTTTCAAATGTTTTCTACAATTTCACAGGAAAAGTCTCTTTTAAATGTTTTTAATTTTTCTAACTTTTATGATGATATTAAGAAATTTCACAAGTATATTTTTCGATGATATTAAATTCCCTAAATATAGAATTTCATTTTGTCTCTCTTCATAAATTTCTACTTGATTTTCATTTGGCTCATTTCAAGAAATCAAGAAAAAGTATTTTTTAAAATGGTTATTTTATTTGTAGTTGTACTCTGTTCAAGAAATAAAAACCCAAAAGGAGTAAAAAAAAACCTATTTAAAATTTAATTAGATGTTTCTTAATTATTTAAGCATGAAATCGGGAGTTAGAATAAATAATATATGCTCCTCCTAACCTTATGTTAGACAAATAAGCTTAAGAATATTCAATGCCACTTTTCTTAACTGCACAGAAAAATCAAGGCATAGCAAACGGGGCTTAATGCCAATATTCTTTGCAAATTAAATTTAAATAGTGAATCTAAGATTGCAAAGTATTCAATGAATCCCTTTTTTTAAAAAATTTCTGACAATTATCACGCAACGTGTTTTTGAGAACCATAAAAAAACTATTTTTCTTTTAAAGTTTGAGTATTTTCATTTTTTTTTTTTTTTTTTTTTAATCGACGGAAAGAATTACATACATATAAAAAAATTATATTCCGTAAAAACGAAGAATTTAAATGGTAGTTTGTGTTTTAAATGCCGACTAAAAAATAATCTTTTATGAACTTAGTTTATTATAACATATATTTTTCAAGGTTTATAGGAAGTTTCTTTAAATATAATATATTTTAAATGCGGAAATAATAATTTTCTAAATCAGTGAACCAAAAAATGAATGATTTTCTTCAATACAAAAACCAATGAAAAATTTCATATTCTTATTAAATAAAACATATATTTCCTGATTTTTAGTTAAAAAATAGATGTTTCTTAATCTTCGTGCGTTTTTAACTTAAATTACATATTCAATAATTTACACTTATCCGAGTTAGAATAATAATCGACAAACACGCGACGGTGGTGCTATCTGTAGTCCTTCTTTATAACCATTAAATTTTAAATCGTAAATAAAGAATTTCTCCTTAAAAAATGTAAAATTTCTTTTGATATATCCCCCTAATTTTTCATTAAAAATGAATTCTCTTAAGTTAAATCAGTTTAAATCTTTCATTTTTTTATAGATGCAAATCGTGTTACTTTCATATTTTGCAAAGTTTTGCTTGTCATAGATAATAATATGTTAAACAATTTTTAATCTATTTCAATACAATTTAATTATAAAAAAATAGATATCAGTAAAGTATTTATTCCCAAGCTTAAATTTGCTAAACTCAAATATTGAAATTACATACAATGCAAATATTTTCCTACGTTACATGACTTTTTAAAAAACTATATTTTATGTAATATCAATCCTTTTCCTTAAAAATATCATACAATTTTAATGACCAATTTTATCATTCATTAATACTAAATATGAAAAATATCTCGCAGAGAATAAACAAACCAATTCATTACCAGTAATTTAAATTATTTGAAAATTAAATATTTATAGTTTGAATTATACTAATGTTGTTGACGTAAAATAACATAAGCAATACAATTTTTCTAAGACATTACATTTAAAATTAAGTTTAATTTTTATTGTCATTTGATTTTACCACAAATGATATGAGTGTATTAGGCAATTACTTTTAAGTTGTGATTGCGAAAATCGGGATCCCAAATTTGTAGGTAACAAATACTATAAAGGTTAGTTTGTGATAAAACATTGTGTGGTGAAAAAAAGGAGTTATTTTAGGAAGAAAAATAGTAACTTGTTTAAACAACTGCCATAAAGACGGTAATTTAACCTTTAATTATGAACCAAACGTTACCAATGAATAATAAACTGAGTATTATCTTTGATCTTGTTTATATGTTGGTACTCTGGACAGTTGGTAGATAATTAGCTTGAATATAAATATGAATATCACATTTATCGAAATTAATAACTGGCATCAACCTAAGATAATACAATGTTTTCAAATTGTAATGGGTACAGTTTTTCTCATATTTTAATTAATAGTAAAACATGCCCTAATTTCTTTATCAAGTTATAATACCAAGATTAGAATTCAAAGATCTGTAATGTTAGGTAAGGACTAAAGATTAATTATATATTTATTATTTAACAAACCCTCTACGCAGAAGTGAGTGCACATTCATCACTATTCTATAAGAAAAAATTATTAAGTGTAGAATTATAAAGAAATTTTACTATCCAAGTTTTGAAAGCTCTAATTCTAAAAATGCAAATTTTTCTGTTGATTAAGCAAAAACATAACACAGAGCATCTGATAACGGTTCTAGTTAGTCTAAGTTGCAGACGAGAAATTTAATCAATCAAATCATCGTATAGATATGAATTATTCTTGGTTTATCCTTTTTTTCAAACAAACTCTTTCCAGAAGCTTCTGTTATCTATTATTGTAAAACACTGTAAATCAATCTCATAGCTTCCACTAACGTGAAATCGAAACAAATTTACTCCAAAAGTTTTTTCCGATGATGAAGTAACTGTGAACCTCTCATGAGAAATGAGACTGTAAGGTGGATGACCCTTGTTCTATTTACTACGGGAATATATAAATTAAAACGTTATGGAATTGTATCATCACGGATTTGACTATATGTCGTATCAATAGATGTGGAAATAATAACAAATTACAGTTGTAGATACCTTAAACAAATAAAATTTATATTTAAAAATAACTTACTTGCACATTTTTTCCAAAATTCTTCTCAAAATGATAATTAAATGACATAAATAAAGCTAAAACAAAATTTATGGATATTAAGAAATCTTATTACCTTTAAAAATATGGGAATGTTTTATAAGTATAGAAGAATATAGATAAGGTATGACTTCAGAGATGTCTCGAAATGTATTTTCTTCACAAATAAAATTACAAAGCAGATAATAATCATATTTCTTTTAGCTATAATTATTTGGTCACATTCATGTTTCATATATTGCTTGTTTTCTCTTATGAAACATAAATAAATAATTTCAAAAGAATTCCAACTATTTTTACAAAAAAATAATCCTTTTCTATTAAAAAGTCGGTATAATTCATATTTTTATGAATTCAAGCAAACGAGTCAAATATTTAACTTGTATGATATACGCATACAATTAATATTATGTATATATTAATTTATTTCAATTTATAATTTAGAAAAATCAATTTCTTAAGATAATTATAATATTAAAATGAAACACCACAAAAAAAGAAATTTTACATAGCGAGCAATTATACTATTTTTATTAATCAAACATGGATTTCAAGTTTTGATAATTTGTTCCTCTATTACATTAAAATTTCAAATACATTTTTGATTGTAAGATTTCATATTAATTCTATTATTTTTTTATTATTTCTTTTTATTTACTAAACAAATATATTTTAACAATTTTCTTATGTTTAGAAAAAGTTTTAACTCGAAACAGTAATAAATACATATGGTTTATAACATATTCAAATTAAGATAATATAAGAAAAGAAATTAAAATCCATTGCACTTAAGATGAATTGTTATTTAATTATTTAAATCAGCATTTCATTATCAAGATTTGCTACAAATTTTAACTTGTACTTTTTAAAGTGCCAATATTTTTTATTGTATGATAAGAGATTTTATCCTGATAAGTATATGACATTAACAAAATTAAATTTCTCTGTATTTATCAACAAAAAAAATTATAACTAGCATAATTGAACAGAGTTAGAAATTAAGAACTTTGTAATACTTAGAGAAATTTGCGTTTACGTGAACGAGCAATTGCAATAATAATTCTACATTTTAGATATGCGTTCAATACTATTCACTGAGTTTGTTACTCAACATATATTTTAAGACATGTAAATTCAGCTAAATTAATTACAAGGACTATAAAAAAGGAAACTTCTGAAAAGCTTGTAAAATATCTTCAAATGTATATATATATATATATTTTAATTTTAGTAAATATACTTTTAGTTTTTTACATAGTAAATATATTAAACAATTATCGGTTTTCAATTTTTAAAATGAATTAAAATAAGGAGAAAATCAAACTTAAAAAAACAGGGTTTAAGAAGTTCTAAGTTGTAATTTTAATAATTGCTTTGCTGTTATTGTGTATACAAAATAAAATTTTAAATAAATTGTTTTTGAAGATGTTTGAAAAAAAATCATTGGAAACGTATAAATGATGTGAATATAATCAAAACCATAATTATTGATTTCAATAAAATTTCTTGAATTAAGACCTCAAACTAAATCTTTTCATACAAATAAAAATATAAATTTGTTACATTATTCAAGTTTTATAACCATGGTAAAGAAGATGATCGTTTTAAAATGAAGTCCATAAAATTTCATGTACTTTAATAAATAGCTAGTTAAGTTTTGTATCTGTAGTTTAACTTACTTATTATTCAAGAAGAAATTTACTTTGCTATATAATTTTGATCAAAAAATATGCTCTACTCATTTGGTATTCTTTATAATAAAAGCGTTTACGGTCGTTACTCAAAACAAAAATTGAACATATTTTCATTATTTAATCTCTATGAATCTACTCTCTGATATAACCTTTTACATAATTTATTTACTTTGAACATTATCTATTTAGTAACGTCTGAGTGCAAAATGTGATTTCAGATAAATATTACCTTTTTACAACTATCAGTGTATTGAAATAATTTTATTTTTGAAAGAAAAATACCCTTCACGCAGTTTAAAAGTATACACTTCTTTTGTGATAAATCTTGTTTTATCTAAATTTAAATGCAGTTATTAACGCAAATACCAATGCATTTTTAATATTCTAATTTATTACAGATTCAGTATAACTTATTCATGTACTAATAAGGTCTTTTATCTGAGGAAAAGTTATTTTATACAAATTAGATTTCCAGTAATCAATTATTCATTTTGGAAAAAATGTCATTTTCTTCGGTGTATGTAAGATTACAATTTTTATTATAGATAAAATTAATTTCTTAAACATTTATAAAAAAAGGATTTCAAATTCCCATAAATGTTTGATAAGGAAATGGTAAAATGCTTTTGCTGGAATAAAGGTTAATCATATGGCTTGTATCGGCTATGATTAACCTTTCAAATATTTTGAAGTTAATAATAAATTCAGCAAATTTGAAAATGTAATCTAAAATTTGTGTCATTTTTATATTTATATTATATTATTTATTTTTAATTGTTCATTTTAAAAAATATTTTAATGATTTTTTGATTAAAAGTATTTTAATGATTTTTTTTTCAAAAAATCATGAAAATATAAAGTTAAAATATTTTCACTTCCATAACATTTAGACACGATAAAATCATATTTGAATAAAATATAAAAACAAGTAATTTTACTTTAAAAATAAAATAAAGATAAAATAACATTTTAAAATCTATTTCATATAGTATTTAAGCAATTATAAAACTTATTTATTCCTTCATCATCTTGTTGAAAAAACTTTTCCCAGAATCATAATCATAATCATAATTATGTTTTCAAAATTTACATTTTCTTATTCAGATAAGATTATCTGAATTTTTTAATAATCTTTAATGCATGTCATTTTTATGAATAAAACTTTTTTAATTTATAAAAAAATTAACATAAATTAGTTATTAAAATTGAATTTCCTAATTAAAAATTTCTCTGATGTAATTTACACAAACACTTTTATTGTATTCTATAAAACTTCTATTTAAATATCTATAATAATGAGTCACTTTACAAATTTATATCAAAGGTAATTAAAATTACAAGGTTCAGTTTTAAAATTAGATAACTAAAGAAATTATTTATAAATAATCTTGTTTGTATATTAAGCATTTTTCCTCTGGACATAATCATTTTTATTATTTACTATAAGATAGAACATTGAAGTACCATAAAAATCATTAATTGTTTTGTGTAGATTTTTTTCAGAAATTACGAGAATATAAATCAGCTATTTAATTTCAAAATAAAAGGAATGATGCTATATTCTTTCCCATCATTTTATATATTAACATATAATCTTTTTACATTTAATTCTCATTTAATATAATAATGTATATAGAATGACAAGAAGTATTTAAATTAAATATTTAGGGATGAATTGAGGAAATATAATTTGTTGCAAGAATCTTTTGCTAGTAAGTTTAGATATAACATTTTAAATTTTCTTAATCAAATTTAGTTAACTAATATTAAATATCTATATGTGGAAAATAATAATCAATGTAAATTCATTTATAAGAAACGGTTTTATTTATGTTTTTAAAGAATATATGAAATCCCATTGTGACCCGAAAAAAAATAATGTTAAACTATACGAATTTACATCAAGAATAGAAATTTATTCCCCAAATATCAGTAATATGGCTGCCACAGTAAATGTTATTCTTTTTTTAGGTTTTCATTCAAATAGCTTAAGTTTAAAGTGCTAAATTTAAAATCTACTTTTATGTTTCGTTACTTTTACTAATAAATTGTACCACGAATAATTATGTTCCAAAAACTATAATTTCAACATTAAATTTAAAATTTAACTTGTTCTTTTATTTCTTATTAAATGCAAATTGAAAATAATATAAAATGATTCGATATCAATTCAGCGGAGTTTGCATCAACTTTCCTCGTCGTCTGAATTTTACATATGTAACTTTTTAAAAAGTAATTCCCATAGTTCTAGTCTTAATATTTTTTTATTATTTCTTCATAAACATGAAAAATGAAAATTTGGGAAAAAATTTTTTCTTAATGTTTTACTTTTTATTTCATACTTTAAGTAAGATTAGCAACATTACTCAAAGATTTAAAAATGTGAAAAAAATATCAGGAATGGAAAAGAGCCTACTTGTCATATATATAAATCAAAATTATGTCAAGAAAATGAAAGGATGTCAAACTAGAATATTACTCGAAGAAGATGATGATAAAAGTCATTAATCTTCATCGATTAAGTTTTGCTTTACTGATATTTTCACTGGCTCATGAAAAGAGATTATAATAAAAAAACAAATAAAAATTACCACTCAACCCCTTGAGTGGTAATTTTTAATCCAAAATGAAAAGTGAAATAAGCGCTTTACTTCATTAATCTGCAAAAAAGTTTCAAAACTTTCACCAATAATTTTGAAACAAGAATGTTTTTAATTTAACAGAATTCAAACTAAACTAAGTTTTAATTCAAAATCAAGAATAGTTTCGCTTGTACAGTACACATTGTCAATGTTATTTTTCTTGTAATATTTATTTTAATTCATTCTAATTAGAAACTGTTGGAGAAAAAAACAAACAAATATTGAGAGCGAATTTTACGTAATCATTTTTTATTTACGTTGTATAAAGAAGTAGAATATGCATTTCAACAATAATTGCATTCTTTATGCATTTATTTCTTAATGCATTTATTGCATAGAAAAAATCCATTTTGAGTAACATTTAATTGAAAAGTTATTTACATTTTAGTCATTTTCAATGAAATTTTTATTATTTTAGGAGACGTCAATATTTTAAAGGTATTTATATTCAATGGTGTATTATTACGCATTACTCAAGCATCAAAATATACTGGACTTAAATCAATTGTTTATTGCAAATATAGATTAATCAAACTTTTTTTTTTATTTAGAATGATACAATTCCAACTTCATGATATTCTTTTTTTAATTTCATTTATTCATTCTTCATATTAAAAAGAGGAGAAAAAAGTTTTTGTATAAATTGAGCAAGAGCTTTCCCATGAATGCAATTTTGGTATACTTTGTCATTTCTAGAATTTGATCAAATCATAAATATCTTTGATACATATAGAATCTAAAACTAACAACAATAATAAATTTTATCATTACAAAATTATAATAAAAATATAAAAATTGCAACACTGGATTATCTTAAATTAATTCTTCTTATCCAAAGTACATGTCAAAAATGATGAAGAAAATAAATGTACTAAAATTTGAAATATGAAACCTAGTTACCTTTAAGAAAATGAAATCATTGTATAGAATATTAAATTCAAAGGTTCATTTAAGGACTGAAAGTTAATTTTTTGCTAAAACAATTCGAAATATTGTATGTATCGTACGCTATCTTGAGTACTGAGTTAGATTTATAGACAATATCAAAACTAATAACACAATTTAGAAGTTAATTTCAGAAGTATTTTTTTATACAAAATGTTAACTTATCTTGTATAAAAATTCGAAATTTTTCTTTTAATTTCTCCTGCAATAATTTAATTTCGCACAATTATGATGTTTATGATTGTCGAAAAATATAAAAGAAAATTCATTCCTAAAAAATAAAGTTCTTACACCATGACTATTTTAATTGTAAAAATAGTTAATGCTTATTTTTTTAATTCGAATTTAAGAAAAATAAAAAATTTGGAGATTCAAATCTAGAATCTTCTTTCCGTGTTCTAAATAAAGCTATATCATAATTAAATTGAGTTTTGGGGATATTTTTTAATATTTTATGTTATTGATAAAAAATAAGTTTATTTTCTATTATAATTTTAAAATTCATATAGAATTATCTATGAATGAAAAATGTAAAATTTAAATCAGTTGTATTCACTGGTAGTAAATATTTTAAGAAACTTTTCCAAAACCATTATTACTGTTTATTAATATTAACGTTAAATTTATGATATCATATTGACGTAAAGTTTCAATCTAGAAACACATATATTAAAACTTGCTTAATTTTTATTTTAGAAGCAAAACTTTTAATGAATATCAATCAGAAATCCAAAGACATTAATCATTTTTTAATTTCTTTTTCACTACACTAATTTAATTAATTACTTGTATTCTTTTTTCCAATATGATTTATTTTGTAAATCCTGGTCATTCTCATGCATTATTGTGCGTAGTAAGGTATAACTATTTTCATATTTATTCTATACAACAGCTTTTTCTAAAAAATATAATAATTTAACTTCAATAGCATTAAAGTTTTTCATTTTTATTCTCACACTTTAATAAAAGAAATATCAAGTGAGCTTAAAACGAGTTCGAAATATCTATTAAAAGCAATAAAATAAAAATGCTACGTAAATTTAATTTTTATTGATTTTTCAAATAAAGCAAAGAATAATAAAAAAAAAAATTAATTTTTATACTTCGAAAATCCCTAGAACTTTAGCAGTAAATAAAAGGAATAATCACTATTCCTTGACAAATACGTTGACCCTTGTACTTTATAATTTGTTGAATTACTTTTATGTGCTTTGACTAATCATATATTATAAAGTATATAGAGTTTTAGTTTTGTTATATCGTTAGTGATTATACCTTGAGTGATTATATACTAAAATTAAAAACTCATATAATATATCAAAAAGTGAGGCGTTACTCATTTTTTTCTATAGAATGTGTTGTTTTTAATCTTATTTCTTGTTCTAGTTTCTCATATAATTTCATAGTATGCACTATATTAAAAAATATATTTTATTTTGATTCCTTATCAAATTAAAAACAATTGACATAAATTATTGTTAGTCGCTATTTCAAGTAAAATATTCAAAGAAGTAATTCGAAGTAGATAGGAGTTATGTTGTAAGCTTGTAATGCAAGAATATATTTGACGTATTTTCATAAAACATTTTTATATATCAATATTGCTTCCAATAACAAGATTGACAGTAAAGTTCACGCTTTTATGCTTCTATTAGAAAAAAATATTCAGTGAATTTATATTCGAGGCATAAAAATTCAATGTTTATAACCAATTCATAAATGCAATATGTCAGATAATAAGGCTACGGAAGCCTTGATTATATGAAGTTAAAAATCAAAACACTAATGACATATCGACACATGTCATTATAGCGGCGTAAAATCGAAAGTATCTTTTACTGAATTTGTTAAAAAATATATTTTATTTTGTGCAGCAAATATCTGAAATAGATAAAGTATATATTTTTC
>JAPDSC010135174.1:237358-264438 GCA_026290005.1 Latrodectus geometricus | reverse complement strand
GGCTGTGTGTGTGTGTGTGTGTGTGTGTGTGTGTGTGTGTGTGTGTGTGTGTGTGTGTGTGTGTGTGTGTGTGAAATTCCAGAACAAATGTTGTGTTATTAGCTTCGTGTTCGTGCCAAATAAGGGGTAGTAAAAACATATAATGTACTAAATAAAGAAATTGTACACATTTATTAAATGCAAAATGCATTTGAACGTTGTTGTCTGATTAAAAGTTGTTTTAATACCTTGTAAAAGAAGGAGATATGCTTACCAACTGGTTTCCAACTTTTATAGAGATTTAACTATAGCTTATTGGTATTGTAGTTCACATCAATCAAAATTATATTATTATCTCAATTCATGAAAAATATTCAGCAAAAAATAAAATTAATGGACTTAGAATGATCATATAAAACAGTTTAATACAAAATATAATACAATGCTGAATCTCAAAACCCCACTTTCTCTGATATTTGAGAAAAAAGATCGTGCAAAAAGCATCGTGAACAAATCACATAATATGAAAATACACCAGAAACTTAGACTAAGTATTATTCGATAGTCTTAGTGATTCATCAAATAAAGTACCATTTATCAATCTAGTTTCCATTCCCACATAACACAAGTACGTCTATTGAAAGTCCTCTGGACGTCATCTGAATGATCCACTGTGGTCCAGTAGACATCCACTAGACTTCCATAAAGGATTCAGTAGGTGGCAAGAAATACTATAAAAATAAATAAAACATTTATTTCTACTATAGGAAATTTTTAAGATTAATTTTATTTAAATTTCAATTCATCTTAAAGAAATATTAATAATGATAATAATTTCCCTTTTAAAAGACTTTCATTTAATCTTTTAACAATAATTACTTTCCTATAATTAAAAATATATTAATTGTAAAATCTTAACATATTTTATTGTCATGAGATTACTACAAAATTCTAACGTAAACATGGAATATATATAAGAGTTTAATTTAATGTTATGAAATTACTATAAAATTCTAACATTAACATGGAATAAAAAAATTTAATTATATTTATACTATTGTCAGGAAGTTATAACAAAATTCAGCTTGAAGCATTAGAATTTAAGAAAATAATAAAGTGAATAAGTTTTATATTTAAATATATTAAGGCAATGAATATAACTTCAAACATTTTGTGGAAATTTTGTGAATGATTTTAAATAATTCTTAAAAGTTATTTGTACTTCTCTAGAAAAAGTTTACTGAATTTTGTCTATAAAATTTGGAACTATTGAAATTAACTATATTATAATACATGGGGGTTTAACATAAAATTAATTGATATAATAATATAAATTAATTCACCTTTAAACTTACAAAAATCTAAGTAAGGAGAACTTAAAGAAGAGAAAATCTGGCGAAACTAATATGTATGCGAAATGAGAATTCTTATTTTAAATTACTCGCTCGGTAAACAATTCTAAATTCATCGAATAATTTACTTCACCTCAGATGTATTCAAAAATAAATTTAAGTCAGAAAAAAACAACGTTTCATATTAATTATAAATCCAATTTTAAACGGTTTTTAAAAATAATATATTCATAATGTTTTACTTTGCTACATTTTGCAAGTTACGATAACTTAAGATAAGTATCCAGAATACATACACGACCAACGTCAAATAAACATCTATTTTTAATCTGCATATAGTCATCCATGAATTAAAGTATATAAGATGTATAGTATATCTTATAGACGTCTACTGGATGTCTTTACTCATCGACCAACAAACATCACTGAACAGCTTTTCATGGATATCCTAGTTGACGTCTATTTACCACCTATGATGTCCACTGCATATGGTGAATCTTTCGTGGACATCCATTATATATACTTGGTTGTGTGGTTTGTTATTATTTTCAATGAACTATAGAATCTTAGAATCTTGTTAAAATTGCAAGGGTAGCTCACGTTTACATGCCAAAACATTTCTTCTTGACTTTATATCCAAGCGGAAAAAAATTGTTTTTCATTGATTTTTCAAGACGTATGTTTCCAAATCTCTTCAAAATTTTAAAAGCTTGTTACTTCCAGTATAGCACATAGCTGATCATTAAAATTATATCATGAAAAGAAAGTGTCATACGATCGTCAAAATCACATGAAAAGTAGAAACTGATAATGTAAATAAATATGTCAGAATTTTTAATTTTTATTTATTTTTTTATTTATTTTTTTTGTTAAGTTAAGAATTTTTTTAGAATATAGTATATCTTGAATAATAAAAAAAATGCATAACAGCAAGGGTTAATATATTAATTAGGTAAATTCTTGATCATTGACTATAGAGAACATGAATTATCATTCCATGTTATTTTTGTTTATTTTAAGATCTCTGCACTTGGTGTGTAGCCATTGGATGCACGACACATTATTGTTCATATTTATAATGATGTCAACAGCTATTTGTACATTTTTGACACCTTAAGATCGGTGGTTGTGCTCTCTTCAAGGTCTGTAAAACAGCATCTTGAAACAAGACTATGCAAGAGCACATGTCATCCGTTGTACTCTGACCTTCCTATATGTAGAAGGTATTCGAATATTATCCTGGCCTGGGCCCTCTTCAAACATCTTGCCAATAATAAACATCTTATCATGGATTGCTAAGAAACAGACTCGGTAATCATTTCCAGATACTACAGTTGATGCAGTGTGTATAGATTTGAAGTTCATTTAGTGTTTGGTTTCAATTATTTCTGGGGGGGGGGTCTCTTCCAATAGCAAAGTCAAATACATTTTCATATATTTTTCGTAGTCTGGTTGGAGAGTTAGGAGTTAAAAGTTTTAAATTTACATTTTTTATGTAATGTTTTAGTATGTTTCCATTTTTGTTTGTTGTTTGGCAATTCCAGTTTTTGTGTTTACCGTTATAGTCTCTTCCATTTATTGTTTTACAATTTAATGCTAGTAAGGTGTCTATGTCTTGTGAGCAGTTTGTGTTTGTGTCTAGAGGTATATATATTGAAACAATCAAAATGGGATCTTGATTTAGTATATGTAGTTTAATAAGTGTGGCTTCTGTGTAATTTAGTGCTGGAGTATTGATATGCTCATATTGTAAGTGGTTTTTAATAAGTATTCTTATTCCTCCTCTAGGATATTTGGGTGAGCATGGTCTTGTATTATGTATGAAGCTGTAATTTGGAATACTAATTTTGTCATTTTTTAGAAAAATTTCTTGTATTAACATTATGTCAGGGTTATATTCTTTAATGAAGAGGATAAGTTCTTAGTTCTTGTTTTTAAGGTCTTGTCCATGTTGTGATGTTGAGATATTTAGTTGTGTTGTTCATTATGTGTACTGTTGTGAGTGCTTGAGAGATTACCAAGGAAGTTAATTAGTTCTAACATTTTGGTGTTATTGTAGTTTATTGCAGCTTTTTTGTTGAATTCCTTAATTTATTTCCAAATAATGAGTTGACTGTTTGACAAAACTTTATTATTTCTCCTAGATTTTGTATAGCAGAAAAATTTAAGTTGGTTGGAATGTTATGTGAGGTGTTGCTTTGATTTGTATTTGGTAGAGGTGGGAATTGTTCTGCTTGTTTGTGCCCTGATGTTATATTTGCCCAGGTGATATTTTCTTTTGTTTTGTTGCTTGTAAAGGTATTTTTAATGTGTTTTGGAACTTTTGGACAATTTCACCAGTTAGTTGAGTGTGGACCTCAGTTTGTACAGTTGGGTGTCTCTAGATTTAGTGCAGTCCCTGGTACTATGATCACCTGCACATTTTAAACATTTTGCTTTACAAAAACAGTTTTTGGACCCATGGTTCCATGTTTGGCAATTGTAACATTGGTATACTTTTGAACTTGGTTTATATGCCTCTACAGTTACTATAATTCACATATTTCTTAAATTTGGTATATAATTTCTATGTTTTCTGTTTCGTTAAGTTGAATTTGAAAAATTGGAAGTTTAACTTGATCTTTTGATCTTCGTAATTGGGTAATTTTAGCAACTTTAAAGTTTCTTTCGTCAATTTCTTCTTCAATTTCATCAATATCCATGTGAACAGGAAAATCCTTGATAACTACTTTAATTGGTTTTTCGCTAATACCTGGAATAATAAAATGATCAATATTGTTTTCTTGTAAGTGGTTGGTTAATTTGCGGTGTGTTTCAGGACTCTTACAGATGACTTTTAAATTTTCACCCGATGTTTTTATTGTATAATTGTTTTTATCAATTTTATTTTGTATTTATTTAACTAGTCTCTTTATACTACCATTTGTTTTAATTAGAATTGGAGATGTTCCTGATAATTCATTTTATTTTGTATTATTAATATTTTCAATTGCTAGAGCTGAATCCCAGTTTGTTTTTTTAGTTTTTCTTTATTTATAAAAGTTAATGTTTTATCGTTTTGGGGATTTTTGTTTACAGCCTTTTGTTTATTTTTTTGGGGAGTTTGGTTCTGGTTGGTTATTTTTTATCTAAAATGGCAAATTTATTGTTATTAATACTTAATTTCTCACAATTTTTTTTTTATTTTCTAGTATCATTATTATTTTTTTATTAATGCTTTTTTGTTTCTGTGTCTATGTTTATAAACTTTAAAAGCTTCTTCATCGTCAGTATTGCTGGAACTGATCATTTTTTCGTTTGTTCTTTTATTGTTTTTATCATATGATAATATATCTAAACGCATATCATCATTATCAATGAGGATATTTGAGAATTTAAAGTTTGCGCTGGTTGAGGGTTTCATTCTCCCGTCACTCTCATCCATAGAATTATTTTCATTCATGATGTTACCATTATCAGTAAAAATCATTGGTGTTTTTGGGATTAGTGGTCAGTGTTCAGTGTGAAGTACAGAATCAAGACTTCAGTTAAAGGAAGCGTTTATTATATTTTTACTACATCACAGAGACGGTCGCGAACCAAGTGGCTGGAATCGTTCGTACTGCTCTAGTCAACTGGTATATCACGTTCTCCCGCGTGCCTTATTCCCCCAAGAGGAAAAAGGGGTTCGGCAGTGCATTTCCTGTCCGAACTGTGCGTCCGTACCTCCGAGCATGGGAATTTATTTCACCCTTTCCAGATGGACTGAGGCAACACCCTCTAGAATACTATTCTAGAGGGTGTTGGCTGAGGAGGGGAAATGCTATTTCCATTATTAATTAAAGACGTGAGAAAGGGATCATAACAGAGTGCGCCCCCAGCGACTTAGTTCGCGTTACATAGAAAAATATACAAACATACAAAACATGTTGCTATTTTCACTAATATGAATTATAACAAAACTATTGACATATATTGGTGATTTAATACAGAATAAGCCATAAAATTATATACTTCTTAATGTTTTACTCATATTTTAGTTTATTAGTAGTATAATTTATAAGTTATCATACATAAACCAAGACATTATTTATCTATATTGCATATTCAGTAATTAAATGTTTCGGAAAATGAATTTTCTAACCACATCTTATATTTTGCAGTGGTTGTGAAGGAGTCTGAATGTCAGAACTGTTAGCAGTTTTGTTTGGCATAGTTAATTCGACATTATCCATTTCTTCTAAGAATTGATATGCTGGTTTTAATCGATCGATGGAAACGGTGTAATGTTTGCCGCTTATGTCCAAAACAAAATTTTTATCTGTTCTATTGGTAACTGAATGTGGTCCAATGTAAGGAGGTGCTAATATAATGGTGGCTTAAGCTTATCCGATCTTAAAAATACATAAGTGCAGGTTTTTAGTGAAGAATTTACATATGTTTTGGATTTCCCGTGGATTGCGGAGATGATTGTGTGCAATTCTCTCATCATATTAATTAAATTTAATACATAAGTTGAGTTAACACACTGATCAGTTAAATTACTTGAAACGAGGTCACATGGTAATCTAAGTGTGGTGCCATAAACTAATTCGGCACTAGTTGCTTTTATGCCGTTTTTAAGAGTCGTGCGTAAATCTAACAATACGATTGGCAAAATTTCTGTCCAATTTGTTTCATTGTGAACTTTTAAGGAAGATTTAAGATGTGATGCATTTAATCCAGTCGATGCATTCGTTTGATAATTAGCTTGAGGATGATAAGGTGAAGTTCGAATTCTATTACACCCTAACATATTAGTGAGTTTGTAAAATAGATGTGATTCGAAGTTTCTGCCTTGGTCGGTAGTAATAGTGACAGGTGATACAAATCTTGATGTCCACCCGAGTACTATTACACGAGCAGTTGTTTCAGCAGTCATGTCTTTTGTCGGAATGACTTCAAGCCATCTTGGGATACGTTCCATCAAAGTAGAGCGTAATGCGAAACAGCGCTAAACGAGGCTATCTTTACATGAAAATATTGGGGTTAGGGGAAGATGGCTAGGAAATTGGTCAGGTATTAAATTTAAAAAGTATGTTTTTTTTTAATAAAAATAAAACCAAACAATTATTTCTTAAAGCCCAAATTAATACCACATTATTATTTCTTGCAAAAATAAAAACAAAATATAAATAACGAAACGAATATTCTTAAAAAAAAACAAATAAAATTCTAAGTCAGTCATATTTAGTTAGCCTTCCGAATTTTCAGTGTTCTGCCTTTTTGTGACAAAAGCATTTAATGTTGTTTGCCTTTGTCTTTTGCGTTGTTCACTTAAAAGTTCTTCATAAACGGATAGAGCATCTCTAACAACATGCCTTACTTTTGAGCTCCTGTCAAAATTCGGATCATTTTCAATGAATTGATCCATTATTTCAGTTATGGTAGACAAACTCCTTTTTACAAACTCCATCGAAAGTTCTTTTTGCTCTTCTTCTGAATCACTGCTGTCAGCATTTTTGTTTTCTTCTTGTTCAGTTAATTCCTTGAGCTCATCATTAGAAAGACTAGCCACTGCTTCTTTCCGCACCAAACAAGAAACACAAGTACACTCTTTCGGATATGTATTTGAAACCTATCGCTGCATAATATTTCGGGGAATCCCCGTATGCTGCAAGCGATTTCGTGGAATCCCCGGGTTGAAATAAAAGAGCGCTAAACCGAAACAGCCCTAAACGAAACAGCGTTAAGCGGGGTCTTACTGTATGTCGATAATGGTCAAACAATATTGTTTTCTTTAAGAAGGAGGTAGAGGTCCAATAAAATCAATATGGATGTGTGCGAAACGAGCATTTGGAGTGGCAAAAGTGCCAATGGGAGATTTAGTATGCTGAATTATCTTAGCTTTTTGGCATTTAACACAGCTGCGAACCAAATCTTTAATATGTTTGAGCATGCCGGGTCAAACGAAGCGTTTCGTGATTAAATCAATGGAAGTTGCAATACCTGGGTGAAAAAGAAAGTGTATATTTTCAAAAATTTTTCTGCGCATACTTTTTAGAACGAATGGACGAGGGATAGCTTGCTCAAGATTGCAATGAAGGTTAATATTTTCAAAAGCAAAGTAATGTTTTTTTAACTTTAAGGAAGTATTATTCTCAGTTAAAAGATTTTGCAATTCTTCATCTTTTGATTGAACTAAGGCAAATTCTTTAAAATTTAGTACTGAAGTAGATATTTCGTCTATCTCAATGCAAGAAAGTGCATTTTAATGATTTTTCGTTTTTTGTTCAATGTTGTCATTTAGAAATATTTTTTATTGTCTCACGACGAGAGCAGATTCCATTGTTGATGACAGTTTCCATCATTTGCTTACATTCGTTTATGCCACTTCAACGGTTATGATTTCAGCATTTAATTGAAAAGTTTTCATATTTATTTCGTCCTTAGATACATTATTGGTGAAAACCCATAAATCGTAATCTATGAATGACATAAGAACGGAACTTAATTATTTTTGAAGCATAGTTTGATCGTTGGCTCCGCTCCTTTGTCATAGTTCATTGACATGATACTTCCTGCTTCACATAAGAAATTTAATTTTGCCTTCAATAGGGAGTGATTAGGTTTCACTTTGAACACAAGAAATAATTGCAAGCTTTTTAATAGATTGAAATATTTGTTTGTAAGCAAAGAGCTACAATAGTTTGTTTGGTGAAAAACCAAAATCCAAAATCGACTTGCACCCATCCATTTTCTGACTTAATGACGACAAAGATGACGCCATTTCATCCTACAAATTTAGTGTGTGACTGCTATATTTGTCATGCACGACGCTTCGTGCGTGATAATTGACGTGTTTGCGGAACACTTCTTAAATTGCTTGTCTTGATTTGCAATGGTCGTTGTTCGTGCGACAAAATAATTATTTGTCACCTCAGTCACAAGCATCATTATTGATTCCGGAATTATAATCTTATAATTCATGCATCTTCCCTTATGAATTTTATCTTCCCATGTGTGATTCCCCTTTTCATTTTCGTTGATAATTGAGAAGGATTTTTAATATTTTCAAAAGGAAAATTTTTGCTTCAACGAAAATTAAAATACTTAGATTAAAATTTTTGATGAATATATTTGGCTGACAATAGACGAAAAAGGTATTTAGTTAAAGAAATAAGTAATTCACTAATGTTAAAAGAGTGGTAATTAACTTTATCTTTTTTATATATATTTCTACTTAGGGATGGAAAGAAATACTTGTAATCAGTATTTTGTAATCCATATTTTAATGTAACAACCTGTAATCAGTACTTTTTTCCCAAATACTCGTCACTTCCTTTAGCAAAGTTAGTGCGAGTCCAGATATGTTTCAAGTACAACTGAGTACGTGCTTATTACAAAGTAACAATTGCTTGTTACAAAGTAACAAGCAAGTACTCGCAGATTACTTTGTACTCGCTTGTTCCAAAGTAATCAGGTACAGCCACGTACTCACTTGTTCCAAAGTAATCAGTGTAATCGCTTTCTATCGATGGAGTTTTCAATGTAAACAAAAACAAACCTCTGTTAACCGGAAGTCATCTCAAATGCTTCCGGTGTTCTCACTTCCCATTGGAAATCTATGTAATGATAAAAATTTTCGTTTAAATATTTTTAAGTATTTATAACCACTTTTGAAAGTTTTTCTATTTTCTCCGTTAAAACCATATCTTTTATTATCAGTGCAAACCATAATAATCCTGCAATTTTTTTAAAACATTTTAAATTTTAACTTAAATAATTTTGATGGGTTGCCATATTTTGTGGAAAATCGCTCTTATTGGCAACATTAGGATACCTTGGTGATGAGAATATTTTATTTACTTTATAAATATTTATTTAAAAATTTCAGCAAATATATTTTGCACCCGATTGAAATAAAAAAATTTCTTAAATATAAATCATATAAAGTCATTTCAATAAAAAAGTACAAAATTTGGCCTAAGGTTCCTTTTGGCGATGTATATATGTATGAACAGTAAGCAGGAAGTTTCGTGCCGGAAGTTTTCTAGATCTCCATGATAGTAGCGCTCTCTATTCCAAGCTTCACAGAAACTTCCATCCATAGGAGGGAGGACGAAAAGGAGAAGGAAAATGACAGCTGGTTTAACTGGAAAATAGATGAGTGATTCTTTGAATTGGAAGATAGCTTTAAGGAGGACAGGGGAGCGTAATGAATAAAATAAATTTGATTTAATTTTTTAATTAATAATTTATATAATTATTAACAAAAATTGCATTATTTATATAAAATACAATTTATTAAAATTTTTAAATTTTTATATTAAAAATACTAATAATTTAATAAATTTCAATAAAAAAAATCGCATTGCGAGAAATAGAAATAAGAGATGCGCTTGAATGAAATAAGTATTTCAAGCGCATTAAATGAAATAAGTATTTCATTAATTCCTTTTGATTAGTGAAAGAAATGAGTTGGGAAAGTTAATAATCGTGGCGCATTTATTTAGTGATTATCATTTTTTGCCTATTTATTTTTAATTAAATTTTTAAAATGTGGTTTTTGTCTCCAAAGTTCTTCTATTAACTTGAACAAAAAAAAAATGAATGGTATTTTTTAACTATATTTCAGTTTCAAAGATAACTTTAAAATATTTTTTACATTAACTAATAATTTATTAACAAAAAAAATAAATCAGTAATTACTATTTTTAACTAACTTCAATTTAATTTATTGTGAAGTTATATTTTTAATTTTCAATTAAAAATATAACCTCAATTTTTTTTTCTTTTCAAAAATTTTATTTTCCATTAAAAATTAAGCAGTAATATAATTACATAAATTATTATTCTGAGAATGAATCAAAATTGTCCACATAAATAATCCACTTTCCATCTTTAAAAATATTTACCACTAGTAAAATAAATTGCAATACTTTTCATTTAAAATCCTTTTTCTTTTCTCTTATGAAATATGAACTTATTTTAATTATTCTAAGCGAAATAAGATTGTAAATTATATGAATTTTTGTTGTTACTTTTGTTTAACATTACAATAGTTTTTTTTACTATAGTTTTATGTAAATAGGCGTATTTTTTAAATTCATCCATTGTTTTATTTCACAATAATTTGCATTAAAGAACTATGGAGTTAAGAGTTTTGCAAGGAAAATTACTTTGTATTTTTTAATAAGTCTTAAGAAAATATTTTCATTTTGTATCAAAGTAATTTACAATTGACTTGTTGAATGAAATTTCATACTATGAATTTTTGTTATGAAAATATTCTAATGTAGAATGAACATATTTATCAGAACCGTATTAAATACAAATGTATTTTATTTTTGTTTTCTTTTTTCTTAAATTAAAAGTAAAATGTTTAAACTATCATTTGTATAACTCTATCATTATTTTTATTATGATTCCAATATATGTATTTTTTATAAATAAATATATATATTTTTTTATTCTGCCATTGTTTAGTTTCATTACATTTTACTACAAATATGCAGAGTTTAAACATTTGGAAAAAGAAATCTTTTACATTTTTACCATGCTATAATCATGTGTTACACTCATGTATATTTTTTTAAATTACAGCTTAATGTAAATAAAAAATATGTATTTTTATTCCTCTATTTTGTATTAAATATTTCACACATTGCTTAATATTTTATATTAAAATATTTTAAAATCAAGATTTTTGGAAAATTTACTTTTGATAAACTATAACTTTAAAACCGTTTTTTGGTATAACTGTATTTTTTTTATATTTAATGAATTCTTATACAACTATAAAACTTATCCTGATATAGAATGATCATAACTACTTAAGCATTATTAACACAGTTTTAATTGCAAAGCTGTTTTACTTATCAATTAATTGCTTAAGACTTTAAAAATTGAAACAAGATCTTTAAATTAATGCAATTTTTATTTCAGAAAAACTCGGTTTATCCACTATATAAAAATATAAACGTCTTTTATGAAAAAAAAATTTATTATAATATCATTAAATATTATGATTGTTTCATTAATGTTTAATAATAAAAATGTAATAAATTTAAAAAGTTAATTTTTTTTTTAATTTATTGCTTTTTTTTCTAGGTAAACTTTAAAAAATGTATTTGTTATTGATTAATCCTTAAACATTGCAGTTCTTCACAAACTATTTATCATTTAATTATAAAGTTTTAATTAATAAAATTAAAATTTTAATACCTTTTTTAAATTCCTTTTTACTGAATTCAAACAAAAACTTGTTAGGTTGAAAAATAGAAATTATTTTCTTATCTAATTTTATATTTTAATAAAAATTGGAAATTTTAGATAATTATTATTAAGTAATTTAAAAATTTACTTTTAACAAATATAAATTCTGGAAACAAATATAAATAACAAAATGGGAAATTTTAGATTGAATAAAAAATGCTTACGAATATTTATAAGTTCGAAACTTTTCACAAAAAAACATTGTTGAGGAAATAGCTTATATTTCTTTACCCTATACAAGAAATTACACTATTATAAGAAAAAACATAAAATTGCAATTAATAATTTGTAGCATAAATAAAAATTATTTTTTTATAGTTCTTTTTATTAACATTTAAGTGAATGCTAATATTCAAATGATAATAACTTATATTAAAGTTAATAACAAATCAATATTATGGAATTATATAAAAAAAACTATGGATTTTATTACTTACTTTTAATTAATTAATTTAATTTTAATTTAATTTATTTATAAAAATTATAGAAACATCGTAATTATTTTTTAATCCAATAGATAGCAGCATATTGCACATTGTAACGACTACAAAATGTTATCAGTAAAATACTTGTTATTTCAAAAGTAACTATAATCAGTATTAACCAAGTACAAAAAAAGTAACTACGTCCCATCCTTATCTAAAAATGAAAATTTTCCCTTTCATATATTCAGTTTATCCCTCTTTCACTCCGCCCTTTGTTTAGTGTCGCCACATGTTTTAAACAAGAATTTTAAATAAAATTTTTGTTTTGTAACAATTTAAAATAATTATATCGTCATCTGACTATTTTTAACACTTTTATTGAAATGTAAGATTTTATTTTATTATTATTTAGATATATTATTATATGATTAGTATTTTCTCACACCTGGTTAAATCCTTATTTGGTAAAAATGTGACATTCCGATTTTAAATCAAAATATTATTGAATCGCTTTTTTTTCCGTATATATTTCAATCTGTTTCTATTTTTCTTTTATCTGTGCAATTCTGTTGTACCACATTATTTTGTATTCAATTACTTCAAAACGATTGAGATTTTCAAAAATAAAAAGGTATTCGGTAATTCTTATTGCAATGTATTTTTACTGTGAAATATTCATTGTGAGCAAAATTTATGTCATTGTATTTCTTGTATATTACTTTTTCAGTAATTACGATGCATTTATCATAATTTATAAAAGTCTTATCTGTTCTTAATTTCTTTGTTTTATTCCTGTAAAATATGAAGTCAGAGTAACAATAAAATAGAAAAAGTTTACTTACATAAGTGTTAAAAATGACATATAATTCTTTTCTTCAGATTCTATTAAAAGGATGCTAAATTAATAAATTTTTGATATTGAAAACATAGATTAAATAAATTTTGATACAAAAGAGACTAAGACAAATAACAAATTACCACTGCATCTTAGTAATTGCCAAGTATATATTGATACAATTATCAGTGTACATTAAGAGAAATCTGCACATAAATAGTCTAATCTAAATTAATTTTTGTTGATAGCAATTTACATAATTACTGTTTCAGTCATAATTATTCAGAAATCAATGATTTAAGTTATTCATTTTTATTTAATTAAAGTTGTTTTGATATTTAAACTATATCAATGTTTTCTTTAAATCATTAAACCTTGCATTCCGTTCCCCCAAAAATAATAATTTATGAAGCATTTACAATGTAACCTAACTTATAGATCCCTAAAAAACACTATTTTTGCATATATGCATATTTCTTTGAAGTATATTTGAACTTCACTATAAGAATGTGATTTCTATTAAGGATTTTTCTATATTTTCAGATTCCATCTGAAACTATTCTATGAGGGCCTAAATACCTTTTGATATTCTGACTAAATAAATATTCTGTAAATGTATGAAATACAAAATACTCCATTTTTAATACAATTTTTTAATTACTAAGATCATATAGATTCTTTTTTTTTTTTTTTTTTGTATGAAAAAAAAATAATAGAAAATTATTGCATTTAAAATAAATAATATCTTATATTTATGTTGTTATCCTCAATAAATTTATTTTGTTTGTATGTTATAATTATTTAAGAAATTTCAGTATTAATTATTTTGTTATGTTGTATTTTTTCTAAAATTAAAAAAGAAAATAATGTATTCTAATTTATGGAATTGGAGTTGAATTTTTCAAGCACTACATTGACTTCCCCAGTTCATGATCACATCAGATAAAAATATATTAATGAGTACTCATTTTATATGCATTAATACAAGTGTGTTTATGTAATATTTTTATGTACATCTGTATCTGTAAAGAATGTTAATGTGTGATGATTCATCTTAATGATAAATTTTAAAATCTTATATTTTACAAATATATGAAATTAGAAATCTTTACAGCTTCATCATAAGTAAAATTTATAGTATCAATTATAAGAATATAAATATCAATTATGCAACTAATTAATATATAGTATAATTAACAATAATATGAATAATTAGTAACAGTTAATTTTTATTAATCATTATAACTAACTGTTATTATATATAATTATTCATATAATTTGTAATTGTTTTGTTTTAGATAGATGTTGTGTTTTATAAATTTGAAACTTGTATTTAAAATCAAACTTAATGGTTGAGATTTAATTCCTAATGTCATATCTAATGAAAACTTATATGAAAAAAAATTTAATAAATTCAAAAATAACTACAAAGAAAGTTGTTTTTTATTTCAACCATAATTGTTTATTATTTGTTTTAAGGGGTAACTATAATTGGATACACATTTTTTACTTTACTTTTCTATTCTCTGGATGCATAAAAAGTGTCATCTATTTTCCTGTTTGATTTGTAACAGCAATGATTTTTTAAATTAAAGTTTATGACCTTGATTTTAACTTTGTTAAGTATGTAAATATTTAAAATTTTCTATTTAAACCAGAGTTAGCCTGTTCAGTTTTAAACACAATAGAAAATTGAAAAATGTTAGAATTAATTTAGAGGAAATTTTTCAAAATGAAAGCCACTTTATTCACTCTGAAATAGTTAAAATGCAAATTTAATTTCTGATGCACACCTAGTATAATTTTATGAATAATTTTGTGTTAATGTTTATGTATACTTTTTACCTGTTTCTAAAACAGAAATAATTGCATGAATTCACTCCATGAATTATAAAAAATTTGTGATGGTGTATACAAAATTTTAGAATAAATGCGTGGCATTTCCTGTTTAAAATTTCTAGCAATGTGGTTTCTTCCAAGACAATTTTGCTTTTTAAGAGAAACAAAAAAATACATTTTATTTTACAAAATAGTTAGCGCATGTTGAGAAATATTTAAAAATGTTAATAACATCGATTTAAAATAAAGATACTGAAATTGTATCCTTAGGTAAGGGAATGTACATGGAAGACTTGAATGTAACACCCTAGTTGACTTGACATTTAGTTGAGAATTTTAAAATTTCTTAATTTAATAGTGGAATATCGTTTCAGAAATTCTAATAGATAGCAATTCATAAATTATTATATACTCCTGTCTCAAAAATATATATACACCCAGAAAGAAATAAACCATTATTATGAAACTTAATATGTATGTAGTGTATGAGGATAATCAAGTAACTACAAATCACTTAATGATATAGCTACCTATGCCCCCCTGTAAAAGATGCAGTTAATGTTCTTCTGTGGCCTGCCGAGTCAATAGACCTCTCACTAATAGAGCAAGTAACCTTCCAAGAAAACTTGCTCTATTGGTGAGAAGTATGTTGACCCGGCAGGCCACAGTACATTATAACGGTCAACTCTTCCTTCCATGATTTATTATCACCAACAATCACATTGCTGTACCTAAGGTGGCAGTCAATACCCCTGCTTGATTGATTGGGTTGGGTTTTGTAGCGCAAGGTCCAAAAAGGACAAGCTGCGCCATCAATACCCCTGTTTGACTAACTTGCTTCTGTGAGGCCTATTATGTGCCCCCTCTCAAACTTTGACAACTGTTCATATTGCTGCTGGTTATGTCTCAAAAGTATCTAGTCACAATACTATTCTTCCAAATTGACATATCTGTAGGAATTGTCCATCAGCACAAGCAATATATTTTAAAACTCCCTCATACTCATCTCTTATGTGCATAGCAAGCTCATCCATATGCCGTTGGTATTAAAATTTACATCATCTGCATATGTCTTACCAGATTACATTCCTGCTGTGTTTCATGATTGTGACTTGATTTTTCTTGGGTGCATTTATTTTTTTCAGACAGAGTGTATGAAAGTTCCAATAATAGTTTATAATTAATTTGTTTACAAAATATTTTGTCGATATAACTCCCCCATAAACTGTGGTGCAACGTGTCCTTTCTTGGACCTTGCACCATAAAACCCAACCAACCCCCATAAACTATGTTTTTATAAATTCTTGTTGTAATTACCTATTCATGGTGATGCAATTTTATATTTTAAAATCTATTAACCTGTGTATGTTCATTGAAGATAGACTCTTGATTTTAAATAATGTATTTTTTTATAAAGTTTTAATTAATAATCTATCTTTAGAATATATATTTTATGTGAAGTATTATTAATTTTGCTAGTAGTATAAAATATTAATTTTGCTTTTAGTATAAAATAATAGTTTTGAGCAATTTATTTTTTGAAGTAAATAATAAACTCATAAATATAACGTGTATTTGAAATGAATTTTATAAATCTTTTTGTAAAAAAATCAATTATTTTTTAGCATTTTTCTCGCTTTTGTAATAGCTAAGCTAGTTGCCAAATGGTTAGTATTGTTGCCTTCAAATGAACAGTTTGTGGATTCAGAATTCACTTGTCCGAATCTTATTAGCCCTCATGTGTAAAAAAGCCTTTAGTAGGATCTAAACGGATGGAAAATAATTAACATTAAAAGATTTTTATTTTTTAAGTTATGTGGAGTAATATAGTAAGAATATCATGAATTTTTCTGAATTGTTAAATTGCTTTAGCAATATACCTTACAGAGGAATATGTCAAACATCCCCATTCCAAATTTGATTTTGATTAAGAATACAACAATTGAAATTTGTGAAGAACCTTTTTACTGTCCAGCAGTAGTTTTTAGTTAAATAAATTAAAGAAATTAACTAAATAAATAAAAGAATTGTGGTTATTAAGAAAAGAATTCAGTATCCTTCTTCAATTTACAATCCTAAAATCAAATTGTTTACTGTTTTATTGATTTTCATAGAGTAAAAACTCCGTTTACATATATTAATTTATTAATTACCTAATGAAAATTGTTATTTAGATATTTACAATGGTGTATATACTAACTTCCTTTTTTTAAATTTACAAATGCAGTTTTATTTTTCCCTAATTTCTGATTTATACTGAATTCAAATAATTGTTTCATTTAAAGTAAATTGATATATTTTAATGAAAGAAAGCAAATTATATTATAATTAATAAAATTTGATACTTATATGACTATTAAAACTTCAATTGTTTCCTTTTCACTGTATTTCATATAATTAATATTCTTACATTTAAAAATTAGATAATTTAATTTAAATTTTCTTTAATTTGATTCTTGCTTATCTAAAAAAATCAGTTCTGTTTAAAAGTAATCAAATCATAATTTTAACATTTTGATACATATTTTTTTGAAAATAATTAATATCTTTTATTAATACTTTACAAATTCACCTTTTTTAATTTAATTAATATGAAAGATGTTTCTTTTTTTCTTCCAGCATGAATGTTCAAGGAGTAATAGAAGATCGCTTATTGGAAACTGCAAAGATCATTGAAGAACAGATTGATGCAGAAATTGAAAAACTTGAAAAAATGGAAGATGATGAACTCCAGGCCATTGAACGTAAAAGAGCACTTGCTCTTAAAAAACATATAAAGCAGAAAGAAGAGCTAGTTGCTACAGGTCATGGAGTTTACTCAGAAATATCACATGAAAAGGACTTTTTTGAAGTTTGTAAAAAAAGTAAGAATATAGTGTGTCACTTTTACCGAAGCATTACAATGCGGTGTAAAATTGTAGACAAGCATTTGGCTGAACTAGCTCCAAAACATCTTGAAACCAGATTTTGCAAAATAGATGCTGAAAAAGCATTTTTTCTCACACAGAGATTAAAAATCCGAGTGTTGCCTACAATAGCGTTACTTAAAGATGAGAAGATTGTTGATTACATCGTTGGTTTTGATGATCTGGGTGGAGTTGATGATTTCTCAACTGAAATGATGGAATGGCGTATTGCCCAGGCTGGTGTTATTAACTATAAAGGAGATTTGACCTGCCCTCCAGGCTCAAATAGAAAAACAGGAAACAAGTTCATTACAAGCATGAAAAAAAAAACTATCCGTGGTGGTTGTGATGACAGTGACACAGATAGTGATTAACAGCTTTATTATCTCCATAATTCTTAAATTAATTCTATTGTTAACTTATGCTAATTGCAGGTATTTGGGCCTTACTTTTCAGCTTTTAACATCTAATACATAATATTTTACCGTCTTGAAAATTACGGTGAAATAAAATTGCTTGTAAACTAAATGATAACAAAAACAATTGCCTTATATTTTCAAAATGAAATGTAGATTTTGCAAATATTTTATATCATTTGATAAACCAAGGTATTTAAAATATTTCATTTGAAGAAAAGCTTATTACATATAAGTTTTACATGTCATTCAAATTTTTCTTTGTTAAAGTATAGAAATATTTATTTCTACTATATAAATATGTATGTATTTTATTTTAAATTGTAGTTTGGATTAAATTAAAACAAAATATGAAATTTTTGAATTTGATATTACTTTTTATGATGTTAATCAACAATGCAAATTGTTTTGCTTTCTGTTACTGATTTTATTTTGTTATTTTATATATTCATTTATTAGATTTGGATTCAGTTTAAATTTTAACTAACTTTTTACCATCTAAACTAAGCATTTTCATAATTGAAGGACAGAAAAAACCTATTCCTTAATTTTGAAAATAGCTAGAAGCTCAAAAATGAATTTCATCTTATATTTCACTAAATGTTATTCTAAGTTTTGAATATGTATGAAAGATGAATTTACAATGATATATTAATAAAAAATTTTCTTTTAACTTGAAGTGTAATTAATGATAAATTGTGAAATAAAGATTCATCAAAATGTTTAAAAAAGCTCTCTTCCTCCCCCCCCCCTATTAATAATTTATTAATTTAAAGTTGATGTAGATTATTGTTAATAATTAATTTTATAAAAAAAATTTAATTAAGACTATCTCATCAAATAATTTAATGAGTTCTTAGTTTGCCAGGATTATATACAAAGTCTAATTATTTAATTTCATCTTTGTAATTTATCTTTAAAAATGATTGATAAAAAGTCATACAATAAATTGTCGTGAAATGGGCTTAACTTGATGAGATAAGTTTTGTTTATTTTAAAGCTTTTATTGTTAGTGGCCTTTAAAGAAAAGTGGCAACTTCGTCTTGTTTAAAAAATAGAAGATTCCACAACACTGATCAGAATATTAAAGCTTTAAACCACATGTCTTCATGCAAAAAATATTTTGAAGGTGAAGGAGATAAATATGAAACGGCCTCTAAATGAACTAATTGCAGTAAATTTTTTTGACTGCCAGCAGAATAATATTTAATAAATTTCAAAAGAATGAAAATTATTTTGGAATATAATTGAAATTATTTTAAAAAATGAGTTAATAGTTGCTTAGTTAGTGCTGTATTTTACCTCAACAGTTCACAAGTTCCATTTCTACTTTTAATATAAATATTTGTTGGGATTCAGAATCCATTTTAAACTTGGTTTTGATAAGCATAAAAGAAATAATCATATAGCATCAAGTAATAAATGAACTTATAAAGATTTTATTGATCCTTTGTTTAGTGTGAATATGCTATGTAATATCTTGCATTCACAATGTTAGTTGTAAAAAAAATGTTTATCTAAATGGTTAATGACATCTTATTTTTAAGTGCTGAATTTCAAGAACTAAAATTAATAAATATCTAGGTATAATTTCGATCTGTCTTGAAATGTTTATTTCAATTTTTCTTGGAAAACTTGAAAAAAAAAATTTTTTTTCACCTTCAATCTTGTCAGAAAATTGAACAAAAAGTACTTTGAAGTATCTCTGTTTGTACTTAATATTAAATATAGAAATATAAATTTTTTATGCCTTTTTCTGAATATCGCCTATAACTATAATATAGACTTAAAAAAGCTAGTAGGAATTTATTATGTGCAGTTTGAGTTCTTCACTCTTCTTGATTGATTCATCCTCAAAATTATTACATTTATTAATCTCTTAGTTTTATTGTTTCTCGATACTTAGTAATTATTTATATATAATTCAATTAATTTTATATTTTAAAAATAAAATTGAGTTTTAGTTATAAGTAAAGAGTCATGCTTTCAGTGGGAAACTTGTACCTTGTTTCGTTGAAACTGTTTTGGTAAAATAATGATATTTACTGTTTAGTTCACTGTTCAAAGTTTTCCTTTCCGTCACAAAATATCTTTCGTATCATCTAATCAATCTAAAAATTAATTGAAGTGTATTACGCTGTTCTTTTTGTTGCAAAGTTACTAAATGTTGAATTTTCAGGTCCTTTTGTCCGCATTCCAAAGCATTATTTATCACTAGTTTATTGAAAAAAATTATATTTTAATATTTTTGAATTGGTAAATTTATATAATGAATAACTCTAGAAGTCACTGTCATCTGATGTGTAATTATTTTCTTTTTAGCGAAATTAGTTTATACACATTTGAAATCATTGATACATATTGGGATGTTTATGAGACCAAAATTTATGAGTTTAATAAAGGTATTTCTCCAAAAATTGCATTTAGTGCAAAATAGGTTAGTCTTCATCTGTTTGTTGAAGCTACTGTAGGTGGTATATCTTAATATTTCAAAAGAAAGTTAAAAAGTGGTGACAGTTTCGTATGTTACCACAATCGAAAGTTGCAGTTGATGATATTTTAATCTTTTTAAATAAACTAGAAATGGTCCATAGTTTGTTAGAGTGTAGTTAATATATGGAGAATAGTAGATAATATCTTAAAAGTTAGATATGAGTTTCCTAGTATATCTTCTTTGTTCTTTCTTGTCCCAAAATGTCTGCCATATTGATATTCTTTAAAAAGGAATTCGACGCAAAACCCTGGGATGGGGTGATAATTATTTCAGTAAAAATGGAATCAATTGTTGAAATATCTAATTTATTTTTTGTGTATGCATGAACCTAACAGAATTGGATTATGTAATTGTGTTGGTGCTGATGTAGTTTTGTCTCGATGTATTTTCAAACCTATATGATAGCAATAATCATTCTTCAATACACAAGTATATAATAAAGTTTATTGTGCACGATTGCGAATTTTCTTTATTTTAAAAAAAATCATTAAATGCAAATATTTCATTCAAGGTTCTAGCTCACTCTCCACGATAGTCGATTGTAAGGACGATACAAAATGCTTACGTTAAAAAAAGAACCATATTAAAATGTTTTCGGAATGATCAGACATTTCTCCCCTGAAACTCCAGCTGATTTTTAGATGGTTATCGTTTAGCATGTTTCTTAGAGGTACTAGAATATTTTATAATTCCTCTTTGAGAATGGGAGAGGACGGAATGAAAAGGCTATAGACTGCTATTTACTTTCTTTTATACAGACCTGCAATCAGTACTTAAGCAAGACTATCGCTTGAAATAAACTTTAAGGGCATCATAAAGCCTCATATGACAATGACCCACATTAAAATAATAGCATATAAACTAAATAATTTCGAAATTGAAATATTAAGGCCAACGATGCTACAAGAAATTAAGAGATTTCGCTGTCAACAATAGCTACATTTTTGGAAAAATATATATATTTATGGGTTGTTCGGAAAGTCATTTCGTTTTTCCCACCTGAAATAGTTTTTTGCTAGAGAAAGCCAATCATTTTATGTGTATGAAATCATGCTACCACCAGAAAGATGGTAAAAGGTATTGGACTAGAATTGACAATATATAATTCAACAAAATATTTATTCGCTATATATTTTTTTATTTTCATATAGAACGAAATTACTTTCCGAACAACCTAATATATTAAAAAAGTGAGTAAACGAAGACATTGAAAGGCTACACTATATGATTGTTCTATGATATGATAGCATAAGAATGGCTAATCAGTAAGCTAATGTTTAAAAAAAATATCAGCTTTTTTAAGATGTAACGTTTTCAAATTAGCAGTACTCTTTCAGGTTTTCATGTGAAGAATGCATTCTTGATCATATTGTGGGGGTTCATTAATCATGGATTTCCAATGATTAGAATCGGTCGCCCTCATATTTTTCTTGTGTGTGTGTGCCTTGACTAAATACTGATTTCAACCATTTGATTTCGGAATAATCAGATGTAAGAAAGAACATTATTATAAGTATAAAATTAATTTAAATATAATTTTCAAATTCTATAATACTTCCAAATTCTCTTACTGTCGATGCATGAAATATATACAAATTGATTTCCAAAATTTTAATTTTGTTAAACAAATCAGAATTTAAAGTTAAGGCAAAACTTCATTTATATAAAATATTTCGTACAAAATACTACTTTTAAAATCTATCTTTGTCTCTGGTTTACTTAAAAGCATATCATTTCGGAAAATGTAAATATAAACCCTAATTAAAATTAATTTGAATTCACTATAAAGTTACTTAGCCGCAATCCAACTGATTTAACGCCATCCCAGAACTCTTCCTTCAAGAAATTTAAGGGTGATTCTTTTTTAACCTTTGAAAATTGTCATCTATATGTAATCACTAAAGCTGTGGAATAAATATAAGTACGATATTGAGAAAGTCATTTCTACATTCCGGGACTACAATTTTGAAAAAAATTTTATAACTATATTTAATATTTTTGAAAATATAGTGTATATATAAAGTATACACTATATTTTTCAAAGATACTAAATATATATTAGATATACATTTTAATTGAACAACCTCATGCTTGAAAAATTCATTGTAAAAGCACAGCCTTAAGCCCCTCCTCTATATTCCAAAATGGTTCTTATCAGAGAGATATGGATAGAATAAATGGACTTCAGAACAGATGAATCTGCTCCCAGTCATTCTTTTCTTCAGCACAAGATTTTCAATGTGCTTGTGATTTAGCAACTCTGGATCAAGTGAGTATCCCAAATAATTAGGGTGCTTAGTGTAAAGTGAACTTGGACCCATAATAGTGATATCCGTATGATAGTTATAAAATTTTCGATTCATTGTGAAGAAACTCAAAAAGTTTAGAAATCTTGAATTGTACCTATTATTGAGTAGTAAATACTTCCACTTCTGAAATTGTAGTAAGAGACAGTCTCTGTCTAAAAGAACGCTTAAAATCCTAAAATGTAATATTAAAGGCTTATTCACAAGTGTCATTAGATTAGAGTTAGACGCAATCTTAAACTGCAAAAAAACACGATGCTCAAATTATTGCTATCCTAGAAACTTAAAAAATTACATGTACATAATTTAAATGATTTCGTATAATTTAATTTTACACAAAATTAAATTAAATTAAAAAAATAAAAATAACATCAAGGACATTGTAAGAGTTGTTTGTTTTATAATTGCATTAAATAATCTAATTTAATTTTACACAAAATTAAATTAGATTATTTAATGCAATTATAAAACAAACAACTCTTACAATGTCCTTGATGTTATTTTTATAATCTTAGTTTTCCATAAAATTATATATAAAACGCTTTAAAAGTACGTATGGAGCTATGTTAGTAGTTTACTTACATTTTAACCGAAATCTAAAATATTATAATGCAAACAATTATTACAGATATTTATTTTCAAAATGTTATCTTATAGTATTCAAAATAATGATGGAATTTAAGTGCTTCGACCAAAATTCGGTACTTGGAAATATACACTAATATTATTTATGCATAAAATCTTTAAAAATAATGTGTTACTTTACACTATTTTCCTTAAAAGATGGTAAATAGTATCTTCTAAAATAATTTCAACATCATCCCACACAACAAAACAATGCACGAAAGATCCACTATATCCAGTGGACGTCATGGATAGTAAATGGACGTCCAGTTCAGTAGAGGTTTGCTGATCGACGAGTATAGACGTCAAATAGAAATCTATTAGGTGTCACTTTATGGACTTTACTTTATGGATATATATAAATTAAAAACAGATTTCTATTGGAAGCTCATGTCTATGTAATCTGAAAATTTATCTTAAGTTATCGTAACTTCCTACATTTAGAAAGGTAAAATATTATAAATATATAATTTGTAAAAATCTTTTAAAAATGGATTTACAATTTACTTGCAACACTAATTTTTTTTTCTTGCTTAAATTTATTTTTTAAATTATCTGAAGTGAATGATTTTACGAATTTCGAATTATTTACTGAACGCATAATTTAGAACAATATCCAGTCGACGTCATGGACAGTAAATGGACTCATTTCGCATTTATGTTAGTTTCGCCAGATTTTCTTTTTCCTTAAATACCCCTTCTTTATATTTTTTGTAATATACCAGTTCTGTTGTAATTTTAAATCCATTAAAACTCAACATTTTCACTGCTTAAAAGTGAATTAATTTCTGTTAATATTTTAATTGGTTTTATTTTAAGCCACATGAATTACAACTTATTATTAATTTCAATAGTTGCAAATTTTATAAACAAAATTCAGTAAACTTTTTTTACAGTAAAAATATGAGTTTTCAGCTTTATTTAAAACCATTAATAAAATTTCCTTTAAATAATGTTTGAAATTAAATACATTTCCTAAATATATTTAAATATAAAAATTATTCACTTTTTTATTTTCTTAAATTCTAAAGTTTAAAGCTAAAAATTATAATGACAATAGTATAAACTAAATTTAAATTTTTTATTCTATATTAACATTTCTATCTTAGAATTTTGTAATTTAACGACAATAGTATAAATTAAGTTTTTTATTTCATGTTAATATTAGAATTTTTTAATAATATCATGACAATAATGTAATTTTTTTATTCCATGTTGATGTTTATATGTTAGAATTTTGTGGCAAGTTCGTGACAATTATTACAGATATTTATTTGTTATAACATAGTATGAATTAGAATTAAATTTTTTATTCCATGTTAATAAGTAATAGATTAGGATTTTACAGCTATTATACTTTTAATTATAAAAAATAATTAATGGGGTATGAGATTACTGTTTTGCATTTAATACTAAATGAGAGCATTTTATGAGGGAAATTATTATAATTATTAATATTTCTTTACTTTGAAATTTAAATAAAATAAATCTAAAAAATTTTTTAAAGTAAGAAATAAATGTGCTATCTTCCGCTTACCCTGTCAAGTGGTCACCGTGCCTGACTGCGGTTGGAAAGGTCCTAGGTTCGAATTCGGGTTTTGGCATGGATGTATTTTCTATCTCTAACCCTTATAGTTGCCCTTTCTTTGTATAAATGGGTTATGAAAGGTTTCCTACCTTTCATAACTCATTATACCGTAATGGGCTATTAAACTTGTATCTATGGCATGGTTGTACTGAGGAAATCAGACTCCACACCAGATTACAGTTCAGTTGGAAAAGTAGAGCGGCGCATCTTATGTTGTCAGATTTGTGACTCGTAAATACGACCGATTATTTATAAACATTGATATCACAAAAGTCGAAACATATTTTTTCACAGTGCTGTGGGTGATAAAAGATTTGCACCTTTGAAAGTGCTCTAAAGAAGTGTCAATTGATGACTTAAGTGAAGATGTCAAACTTATGTGGTCACATCATATTTACAGAAATTATGTGATGCTTTATTAACAACTATGCGATTACAGTATATTATTAACCTATTACAGTTAATAATGCTGTTAGTTATGCACCCAAGTAAAACAAAATTGTATAAATGTCAACAAACATTGATTTTAAGCTGTAAGAAGTTTTCAATCTGTAAAATTCACTTTAAAAGTTTGTAACTCAATTTTCATGAAAATAATTTCATAAATTGCTGTCATATATGGAAATAATTCGTAAACTGTCAGCAAAAATTCTATGGAAACGAACAAAAAGAAGAAAGATAACTTTTTAAAATTAAATCTACTTTTCAAAACATTAGAAAAAGGTTTAGAAATGCTTCCACCCCAGAGATTCACAATATGATCTAAATCATTGATATCGAATAAATTTACATTATTATTACTTTTTCATTAGTTACTGAGATCCTGATAAAAAATATTTGAGAATTCATATCCCAAAACTAAAGAAAAAAACATTTAAATTATCATTGCCTTTTTAAACTAACCACAAAATGGATGCTTTATCTTTTTTTTTTTTTTTTTTTTTTTTTGCTTTTTCTTTTGTTCTGTTGTAAATATACTAATGGCTCCAGTCATTGGAAGACAGCTTCTCAAACCAATGATTTGGTCTTTACATATTGAATCGGTTTATTAACAAAATAAACTTCAACAATATTTTTAATTTCGATTTCCAAAGAGTTCAAGCCACAGAGACGCACTCCATCTCATGACTTTCGCGTACTTGGAACCATCAATGTTTTATGCACAAACAGGCCCGACGAGAGGGGGGGGGAGGGGGGGTAAGATTCCCCGGGCCCGAAGTTATGAGAGGGCCCGGTTAACGTTAACCGGTTTAATTTTTTTTGGGTTTTTCCCCGGGCCCGGCATTGTCTCTCGACGGCCCTGTGCACAAATTGTTCTTCAAAATATTTTAGAATTCAAATCGAAGGAGTCATTTGGCGAAAATGATGAAATATTTTCAAAACTATTCAACTATGGTTAAACGATTTGTATAAACATGCGCATTGCTGGAATTCATTGGAAATCGCTTGAAACTATGATTATCTTTATCTCGTAACACTCAATGTAACGCACAATAAAATCAATTGGAAATTTTTCTAACAAGATAGATTTCTACAGAAGAATTTTTATATTATTCTATACATGAGTTACCCAAAATTTAAATTTGATATTGTGTACATATGAAGTTTTTCTCAAATATGCATTATTAACCTGACAAAATGAATAAACTGAGAAATAAAAAGGAAATTTTCATAAGTCAATTTTCCAACTTTTTTGCTATGAAATATTAATGTATATAATGTACAAAAGATATAGGCACATATATTTTTGAATAGATACAAACTCATATTATGATTTATTTATTTGCTTGCATAAACAATCAAATATAATATTTAGTATGCTTTACATGCTACATAAAATAAATTTATTTTTACTTAATGATTAATAAGTGTTTATTTTTAATAGCGGTATTGAGAGAGACAAAATCTCCAAGAATAAATAAAATAACTAATCCCACTAATATATTCAAAATAATTTTCATTCCAGTAGCTCACTGAAGAGCTAATTCCACAGACAAATTTACATGTTTTTGATTGGTGGACAAAATTGTATATTCAATATTATTGGGGAAAACATTCCATTATAATCATATCATATCAC
>JAPDSC010135174.1:208547-237348 GCA_026290005.1 Latrodectus geometricus | reverse complement strand
AAAATAGTTTGCAGGGTTAGCATCGCTAGGTCACCGGATTTTTTTTTAAGGCAGGAAAAAAATAACTAAAAAAACAGCTGATAGGTGGCGCTGACATCCTCAAGTCAAAGACAAAGTACGCAAATAACATAAATAATCTCCAAATCATTTATTATATCGGTAGGTGTTCAACATGACCACTACCACAGGGGATAACACATTGCAGGCGAGTCACAAAACCAGCAACAGCAGAGTGCAACTGGTCCGATTGTATAGATGCCCCCTCTCGGCGGATCGCATCTTTCAGTTCCGACAGAGTGGAAGGACCAGATTGATACAGCCGAGATTTCAAATATCCCCATAAACAGAAGTCTGCCGGTGTTAAATCTGGAGACCAAGGAGGCCATGGGAACTTGCAATGCCTGCTAATGATGTTGTCTTCCCCGAAGGTCTCTATCAGGAATGTCTTGATTGGAGCAGCTGTGTGACTGGTTGCTCCATCTTGCATAAACGTGATGGTAGACAACGAATCTCTTTCACGCAAAGATTGCACGGCCATCTCGTGCAGAACGTTAAATAACGCTGCGCATTCACCGTAGCCGTTATCCACCCATTTACTGGGTACGGCACTTCAAAAAAGAATGGTCCTATGATGATGAACCTGTAAACCCATACCAAACTGTCACTTTTGGTGAATGCAATGGTTTCTGCGTGTACTCACGTGGATTGCATGTCGCCCAGATGCGACAGTTATGGGTATTAACGTCGCCATGAAGCGAAAAGTGTGCTTCATCTGTCCACAGGATTTTAAAGACCCAGGTGGGATTATGGTCGATTTTGAAGAAAGCCCACCTCACAAATGCTTCCCTCTGTGCGTTATCGAGTGGTAAATGTTCATGGCACGACTGCAATCTTTATGGATACATCTCGAGGATTCCACGAAGAATATTGCGTACCGTGGACTGTGGTAAGCACGAGCGCCTGGTAGCTTCACGAGCACTGCTGGTCCCTGCAGCTGATTCTGACGCTATCGCTTCCATTTCGGCAGCAACACGCGCTGCACGTGTCTCCCTTGAACGTGGTCGCCCGGCTCTTGCACGATCCTCCAGCGTTCCAGTTTCTTCAATCTGCAGCTCAAGCATTATGAGGCCTGCCGCTGTTAAAGGCCCTTTTCCATTATTCAAATTCTTCTGCAGTCTGAATTTAGGCAAGGCAATAGTCGCTGATTCCTGGTTCACGTAAAACAACTTCACCAGCAAAGCTTTATTTTTCGCAGTTAGCATCCTTGTTAGCATACACGGTTTACAACGAACTGGTTGAGGATTAGGAGCACAAATTTTTATAACCCTCTCATTTGCATATATCCACCGAATTCACTCGTACCAGCGCTACCTATCGGCTATTTTTATTTTTAGTTTTTTTTTTTTTTTTTTTTTTTTTTTTTTTTTTCCTGTCAAAAAAAAATCCGGTGACCTGGCGATGCTAACCCTGCAAACCATTTTTAATTTCGGTTATTTTTCCGGTTTTTATGATTTTTTAAAGTTTTTACGGAATTTTTGCTCACCCGTTATTTTAAACAGCAGCAAAAGAAACTGCTTTATCATTGAAAAGTTTGAGAAATGTGTTTTTTATAATACATATAATAAAATTGAAAATGCTACAAATTAAAAATAATGTGAAAGGTCAAATTAAAAGATATTTTATGAAATTACCATAAGAAGGAGAGCGAGATAAGCACCTTGGAGAGAAGTATTTTATGATTTGATTATTTATCTGTACAAAGAAGAGTCCTAAAAATATTTACGTATAGTTCAGAAAATAATGAGAAATTCAAACATAACTTGATATAAGTGTTCTGACTCAAAATTCTTCTAAGCGCACATAAGCTAATTAGTAATTAGATATTTATAATTAATTTGAAATGTCGATGCAAGATTTAACTTTGAGAGTCAGTACATTTCAAAATTGAGGATATTTCAGAAATTTCTTTCAATAATTCTCTTAATTTGTTACATTTTTATATTTATTAATTAATCGTGAAACAGAAAGTATTTTACCCACAAAAATTATTCAATTAACTTCCTCGACAGAACAAAACACTTTTTTTTTTCTTTTTTTGATTTATCAAAATATTATATAGGCAACCTCAGTTGATTTTAAAGTGGAATCCTAGGTTGTACTCCATTCTTATCAATGTTTAATAAGAGAACATCAAGCATAATACAACTAAATCTTTTCATTTAACAACTGCTTTCTTTCTTTTTATTTTTGTTTTGGTTTTCGGCTCCTTGATAATTTATTTCATTTTTCTCTCATCGTAAGATATTAATCGTAGAATTGTAATTCTGCTCACTCGTGATATCTGTATAAATTAGTTAGGTGTTGCGTAACGAATTTGCCCTTCAGTGCAGCCTATATTTATTCAATATGTGTAAGTAATAAAAATAAAAATATTATATATATTCCTTGTTCTGGACACACATAAATATATAAAATATAACATTATTTTACTTAATGCAATTTATTTATTTTCATAATTTTTCTAATACTTCTTTAAATTTGATTCTGTAGCCTTATAGCTTTTGTTCCGTCTATTTGTATCTTAAATTTTTGTATTTTTAGAGCATTGTGACTCATAATTAAAAATTAATATATTTTGGTTAGAAATTATCTTTTTGAATTTTAAATTGGGAATCTATTTCTTTAAATTTTAAATTGTGGAAATTTTGGAGATAAAAAAATTCTATATTCGAAATTGCCAAGTGTGCTACTGTGTAATTTAAATGAATAGAAATGTTTTATCGATAATTATAATGTAGGATGCATTACCTTATTCATTAAAAACTTATTATAATAAAAAAAAATTACTTTCTTTAAAAAAAGTTTTCGTTTTCCTATTTGTTTTAATAATACGAAAACTTAAACTCCTGATTATATAAGAATTTAAATAATATCTTTAAAAGAGCAATTCAGCTTTTGCTTAATTCTCCTGCAATCCGGAGAATCTTGGATTCTCCAACAAGTACAATAAAAATGATTTTTTTAACAATTTTCTTTTTGTATAAAAATATTTTAATTTTGAAGTGATCATAAAAGTGCTGGTATATTAACTGCAAAATATTTATTTTTCAAAGTAAATAAATTTTGCTAAATTATGTTTAATATTTTTCATAAATCATGGCAACTAAATTTATAATTACATTTAATTAAATGTTTAATAAAATTATAAATACTTTATAATCTAATATTTTTTCGTATAATATTAGATAATTAAAATAAAATTTTGGTACATAACTCTATGCTTGTATTTTTGTATAATAAATGTTTTAATTAGTGATATGATAAGCATAATAGTAAAATTGATGTTTCAAGGAAATATTAAATTTTTCTGCATTTTATGTCAGCGAGAAACTATGTTGTAACATTATTCCCAATCATGATCCTAAACCTCCTTATTATTAGTTAGAACAAAGTCACATTGGAGTAAAGAATCATGTTATTGTAGTATGTATCACTACTATGCAATTATAAATAAACCTATTATTGTAGTATTGACATATGCAAGTATAAAAATAGTTAAATATTCATCAAATTACATCAGGAGAAAAGAAATTAATAATTTTTTAATCTATCAATAATTTTTAATTGAAAAAAAAAATAAATATAAATCTGAATTCAAAAAAGGTTTTATTATTTCTAAAGACAGTACACATTAAAAGATTTTGTTTAGTTTTTAATGAAAATTCAATCAAATTTCTCAAATATTGTAATGTTAAAATTGAACATTGGTTATTTTCTATTTATATTGTTTTTTATTATTTCCCATTTAATACTTAATTACTGTTTGTAGATTATTTATTTATTTTTGCATCCTACAATTATATTTTATGATGATTATTTTAAAGCATTTCTGGTGAGATGAATTGTCTAAATTACGTTCGATGCTTTGAAATATTCAAAATATATATCAGAATCCTTCTTATCTTCTTAGGATTATGGTTGACTGATTCCTTTTAACTTTGAAAAATAGTACTAAATAATTAAATTATAAATATTCCATTTCAAATTAAATTTTTCTTGAACAGAGCAGACCCTGTTTTAACTAATCATAATAATGCCAATGATTTGATGCAACAATATCAAAAGAGACAGTTGGCTGGTATCCATATTAATGAAATTTCTCTTTATTATTAGCATCTTTTATGTCTCTTTTGTTGCAAATTTTTAACAGTGAGTGACTGGAATGACTGTTACATGCATAGAATACATTCATATAATTAATCGTTTGAGAATTTATATTTTTACTATAATTAGCAAATATTTGCATTTAAAAATTGGAAGAAGTATCATTATATATTGATTTTATTGAAAAGTTTTACAAACTAGCATTAAATAATTTTTGAGTTAAGAAATTCACATAAATAAAATAGGTTTTAACTTTTAAATTAAAGAATTTTGCTTTAAATAGACTTTAAGCATATATTTTCATTCATTACCCAATTAACAAATTATTTTGTATTATTGCAATGTTTTATATTGTTCTACTCTTTCCATTTGAAAAAATATTTTTAACTTTTTCTAGTTTTTATTTTTGTTTATTATATCATGTATTTGACATTCAAATTCTATTTGCCATCAAATAATCTATTTATTGAAAATGCCAAGCTATAAGATAAATGATTAGTGTATTGGCCTTTGGTTCAATAACTTTTGAGTTTGAATCCCAATTTGTCCATGGATTATTGTAGTGGTTTTGAATCCACTTTAAAATAAAGGTTCCTTTCTAATTAGCTCTCATGTGCAAAAAATTACTTCTGAGCCACAAACAAACCTAACCTATTTGTGAAAAAAATTGTTTCATGATTTAAAAACTTATTGAATTATATTAAATTAGTTTAAATCAATTAATATAATTCCTCAAATTAAATAATTTAAGTTTAATACAAACTTACTTTTAATTATTTTTAATAGTGAATGAAAATGTGCAACAATTTTTGCCATGGACAGTATGTGCTGTAGCTGTTGGTTATGCAGCATATATCACTATTGCTTTATTGAAGAAGAAAGGACAAGTTAATGAAAAAATTCAAAAAGATAACAACAAAGTGGTGCATTCCGTAGATATCGAAGATATAGGGAAGAAACAAGTGTTTTGCCGTTGCTGGCGGTCACAAAAGGTATAAAAATCACTTGTTTTTTTTATTGGCATATATTTGCAATAAAATATAAATTATGTGTACTTTTATGTTGCGAGTGAACTTTTTTGTGTACATATTCAGTAATCTATATATGTATTAAGTTTTAAAAAAAAAAAGTATGTTTGTTGGTTAGAGTACTTGAAAGTCTGTGTTCAATGATTTTAGTGAAAAATTTTAACATGTTTAAACAAGTAAAATTGTTAAAAAAAATCTTAATTTTTTTATTAATATTAAAGTATTGTGAATATTTCAATTGCCATAAACATTTTAACAAAATTATTAAAATAAAATTTTAAATTTAAGATTTGCACATTTTATTATTATAATTAAATTGCATACAAAATTTACTATTAAAGTCAACATAGTCATAAATTCATTTACTATCTTATAAAATGAACTGTTATGCAATTGTCTCCAAGATGGATGTACATTAACAAGTTTTTTTAAATATTAATAAGAAAAATAAATGAATAAAAAATTAAATATAAAAAAAGCTAGCTCTCCTTATAACAAGTTTTTTCTTGATAAGATAAAGTAGGGTAACCTTTGCGTAATAGTTTTACTTTAAACTGATTGTAAAATTGCCAAACCTATTACGTAACCCTTTATCTACAGCAATGTTTAATCTGATTTTTTCTACACATGTTTAAAACTAAATTGCAAGGCTCCGGTGGCCTGGTTGGTTAGGGCATTGTTCTCTTTACCAGAAGGTAGGGAGTTTGAATCCCTGCTTATCTGAAGATCCGTCATGTTTACTAATGGTGACTGGAGCAAGTAAAATTTGTAGTGATCACAATGTCTTTCATGTTCCAATTCCAAGTTAATACCTATGAGGGTGTTAAAACCAAGTCTTGCATCTTCTTTGACTTCCTATCTCTAAATTGGAAGAATCAAATAGTGCTGCCATCTATAATCCAAAGGTGTACTTCCACCCTCGTGTGGGGGAGTGGCTCTATTCAAAAACAGAAGACACTCTGACTTCTTTTCTCCAGTCCCTGATGTGTGAGTTTGTCTTTGCTAAGTGTCATAAGTAACAACAATAACAACAAAACTAAATTGATCTAAAATAATGAATAAAAGAAATAATACATGTTTGTATCTTTACATGAATTATATAAATAAGCTATTACTCATTTATAACTCTATTTCTATAATTAACTTGTTGTTACTTATGACTCTCGGCGAAGCCAAGTCCTCCCATCAGGAACTGTTCGGTTGAAGTCAGAAAGAGTGTTTTCCATTTTTAACAAAGCACCCCCATACAAGGGTAGAAGTGCAACTTTGATTCATAGAGGGCTACACCATCTGGTTCTTCCAATTAAAAGAAAGGAATCCAGAGAAGAGCAATGACCTGGTTCACAACACTCCCAGAGGTATTAATTTGGAATGGGAACATGGAGAACATTGTGACCACAACATATTATATATGTCCCAGTCGCCATTAGTGAACATGATGGATCTTTGGATTTGAACTTACTACTTTTTGATAACGAAAATGATGTCCTAACCAACCAAGTCACTGCGACCCTCAATCTAATTAACTTAACTCTAGAAAACTGCATGCTCCTGTCAATCACAAGATCTAAAAAATGTCAAAATGTAGTTTTTCTATTATATAATTCTTCTTCATTGCTCTAATTATTAAGTAAAGGTATTGATGTTGAGAATTGCTAGTGGCACTTAAACAACTCTAATCCAGAAATAAGACACTATTCCATTGACAAGATGTCCAGTTTTTATACACCTTACACTGCTCTAAATAGTAAAACTGATGGCCATCTTTTAAAGGGATGCAAAGATGACATGAAAATAGGCCACCTTTGTGAAGGCATTTGGACTCATGAACTGCAACAGTTGTCTCTCCATTGCTGAACACAGTTGCTGAGCAACAATTCTTGCTGACTGGTTTCTATCCCTTTTCACATGCAGGATGGTATATTGGTTACCCACTGCAGTTGTTTTCCTTGTGTGGCTTATAACTAGCTTTCTAACAGCTGTCCTCATGATTTGGAAGGCTTTCTAAGCACACAAAAGGACACTTTCAGTGATTCTTAACTCTTTAGCTATACTGGTCATACTGCATGATTTGACCCATGTGATTTTTTTCTAACCACATTTGATGAAAGATCTTACATGCACTTAAATGAAAGTCTAATTGCGTATTCGTCAAAAACTTTCTGACTAAAAATTTTTTATGTAGTTTTGAGCTGTACATGCAGACAGCATATATTTTTCATACACTCAAATCATTTGTGAGTGTTGTTCTTGACATTTTCATATGCATTGACTTTTCTATTGAATTGTGTTTTCATTGTTGTTATCAAAGGAATCTCTTTTCTGTAATTTCATGGCTATCTGCTTTTGTATATTTTAATATAGTGGAATGAATCAACAAACCAAAACAAGGAGAAAGAGAAAATGGAAGCGGATACTTTAGCAGCACCCACTTTTTTGTGTTAATTATATATTTTTCTAATAAATTTAATTTCTTTTATTTGAATTACAGAAGTAAGCACAATTTTTTACAAAATTGCAAGATGAAAAATTGTATGGTAGATGATCTAAAAGACTTTTTCAACATTTAATAAGTTATTGCAGAATTATTTATAAAATATTTAGATAAATGCTAAAGTATTTATGCGAAAACTTTGTACCACTTAAAAAATTACTCGTGTAAGTAAATGTATGCTGTGATTTCTTTGAAGCAGCAAAGTATCTATAATTGCCTACCTGTTAAAATGTTTAAAAATGTTGATTAACTACATAAAAAAGTTTAATTCTAAATATATTATGAAAAAACACCAAAATAAAAAACAAAGTTGATGGAAAAAATTGCAAAATAAGTTTATGCAACACATTTGTGATCTTGCAAAATTCAGTATGTTGAATTTTAAAATACAGGAATATATGTCTTATATTGTTCTATATTTTAAGGATGTCTATCTGTATTGCTCCAAGCATCAATAAAATGGATTAAATTATTTTATCTCTACGCATTCATTAAAACAAACTGAATGATTGCTATATGTTTTATACTCCTATATTAAGTTAAAAGAATGTCTCATTGTTTAGATGAATTAAAGTATTGGTTGAAATATTTTTTTTTAAAGAATTTTACATTTTCAAAGGATATAATAAATTATATTCCTATTCCTTATATAATTGATAGTAAAGTATTGGTTAAAAGTATTTTAAAGTAATTTTAGTTAAAAGTATTTTAAATCTGAAGAGGATACAATCATATTCCTTTTCATTAGATTATATATATTTATAATTAATACATTTTAACTTCTTTCTATAAAAAGTGTTCATTGAGTTTTGCATTGTCTTTTTTCCTTTCTTTCTTTATATGACTGTATTGGTAATCATTAACAATATTGTAACAAATTTTTATGCTTATCACATTTTTGTCTCAATGAAATTTTTGGCAAATTTTGAACAGTTGTTTTATATTTTTAGTTTTTAAATGCATTATATTAGACAAAAGCTGAATTTAGAACCATTTATTCTTATAAAATAAGTTTTCTTATTTATGTTATTCTCTATTATGATATTTATAGTGTTTCCTTCTATTACAGTAATTTTGTTTTTGTGTGTGACAATTAGAAGTTTTTCCTTTAAAATTACCTCTTAAATTGTGCTTTTGCTTTGAAATATGTGTTTTCTTAAAAACATTTGATAGTAATTTTTTATTTCATTAATCAAGTCATGAAAAGGTTGTTTTACCACCACAATAACATGATATTTTCTCTTCTAATGTCTTGTTATTAGAAATATTTCACTTTTCAACATTACAAGAGACAGAATTGAGAACATTTTATATAGAAAGATATCCTGTATGTGTGTTATTGTTGCTTTGAAAGTGAGTAGGCTCTCATAATTTAGATGTAGGTACCAAGCAGAAGAGTCCTTAAATTTGGCTTGCTCTCCCCAATAGTATCATTTCACTTGGATGATAATAAGAACACAACTTATTTTAGCTATTCCCATTAGTGAGCTGGTGCAACTTGTCTTATTTGGACCTTGATCTGCAAAACCCAAACAATCCCATTAGTGAACACAACACATCTTTCATTGCTTCAGGCCTAGAGCCCATTGACTTCCAGTAATGAGAATGAGATCTTTCCCAATTAAGCCACATAGTATGATGTAAATGAATTAAATTTCTTTAGATTTATTTTACTGTGTTAAAATTGTTTTCATTTTGAGCATTGTATTATATTTTAACATATTTTAGCAAAATTTATTACTTTGAATCTAACTAAAGGCTATAATAATAGATTTATTTGCAAATATAGCTTAGATATATATTCACTATCAAAAAGAAAAATTGACAATTCTGGTAAAGTATTTCACTAAGACATGGTAATTTTGCAGATTTGTAATTAAGTTTTTGAAAATTTACAAATAATAAATTTATATATAAATTATAATAATAAATTGTATGATTATTCTGTTTACAAAATTATGTTCTTTTTTTTTCTTTTCTTTTTTTTTCTTTTTTTTTTTTTTTTTTACATTTATCTCTAACTTTTTAACTTAAAAACAAGCTATATATAGGACAAATATTTTTAATGTAATTCTCTAATCTTTTCAAAATCTTTAAATTCATCAAATATGTTATGTTTTTTTTTATTACTTCAAAATATATTGATAATAAAGAAAATTCTTAATAATATTTTAAATAATTAAACACTTTGCAATTTTTTTGTATTTTTCAAAATTTGGTAATAATTGCAAAGTTTTTAAAGGAATAAAGACTTTTGCTTCATTTTTACTGGAAAAATAACATTGATAAGACATTTGTAAGATATAAAAATGATTTCCTATATCTCTAGAGAGAGGTCCATAATATTTTGAGCAATTATTTATCTAATATATGCTATATGATCTTATAAAAAATTTTTAATATTGATTTGCCATCGTTTTGTCATTAATATTAGACATTTATGTAATTAAATTTAGAAAATAAATAAAAATGAATAATTTTCTAAGGATATTGGAAAAGGCATATTGTTTTCATAGTTAAATTTAAATTGCATTATTTATGTTTGAGAAAGCATAATTTTTTTTACCACATGTTTCTAACTATAAAATTTTACAAATGGAATTCATTCTTATTATTACTAATAAATTTTGGTTGGAGATAAGTGTTTTTGATTAAATCTGCTTCCTAATTATTAAATAAGATTTATTGTTTTATCTCCACTTTATTGTGTTGTAAATTCCATTTAGATAGAATTCACATGTATAAATACTCATAGATGTTAATTAGTTCTTACAAAAGTGAGCATTTAAAAAAGTTGTAGAAAAAATGTAGAATTGTGTTAGAAATGTAGAATTTTGATGTTAGAAATGTAGAATTATTTATGTTAGAATTTACATAGCAAAGTTAGAATTCATTGCAAAGTTCAAGAATTAAGCTTTTAAGTTGCTTAAAAAATTTAGTTTATTTTAATTTCAAAATGTACTGTATTTTCAGTTACTTTGTCAATATGATTCAGTGTTTCTTAAGAAACATTTATGATTAAAATTTGTAAAAAATGTTGTTAATAATTATTATATTTTTAGTTTCCTTATTGCGATGGAAGTCATACAAAGCATAATGAAGCTACTGGTGATAATGTTGGACCATTGATAATAAAACAGAAAGATTCCTAATTTCAGTGCCATCATAATGATACTTATAACGTGATATGAAAAGTAATTCAAGATAGTTTAAAAATAAATTGATATTTGTTGACTAACATTTTATTTTAAGCATTTTTCATCCCTTACATAAGGGAAATTCAGCATTTGATCAAGTATATGTATTTTCAAATAAAAACTAATTTGATGCTCATTTTTTGCCGTTTTATGCTTATTTGGTATATACTTTAATCACACATAAATAACTGATTGTGAAGTAATTTGTAATAAATACTTCAATAATTATTCAAGGATTTATATTACTTTTAAATAAAATTTAATTTTAACTTATAAAAACTGGTCACATGTAATCACTAATTTTTTATTCATTCTTAATGATGTAACTGGCATGTTTAAAATATCATGCAAAACATTATCTGTTTTATTCAGTTCCTACTATTAGTTCACTCTCTTTCTGTATATATATATATATATATATATATATATATATATATATATATATATATATATATATAAATATTAGTTCAAATTTAATTGCCAATAAAGTATTTTTTATATTCATCCATTCATATTCAATTTTTAAACTTGTAGATGACACTTGATGTTAATACAGTTTTTTTTTCAAATATTAACTAATTTTACTTAATAAATTAAGTTTTATATGGGAAAAAAATACTCTATTGTGTAGTGGTACCATCTGTTGGCATCAATAGTTACTATCTATATTTTTACATTTATTACATTCTTAAATGTATTTGTTTTGTAAATCAGTTTATTTCTTCCTTTGAAAATACAACTTTTGAATTTTGAAATAAATTAGTGAGAGATATGGAAAGTATATATATGAGAGAGAAAAACTTTTTTCTAACTTAAAAAAATGAATAAAAATTACAAAGGACACATTCTGTAATATAGTCAAAAGAAAAATTAGTCTTGCAATGGCAAAGTTGGTGGAGGATAGGCATAGCTAAGGTAAAAAGACACCTATAGGTGTATGTATAGTGGTTCAGAATTCTGTAGGTATTAGTGGAACCTACGAATTAAATACATAGGAAAATTATCGATTTAACAACTCTTGTGTAACCAGACGATTAGGATTTTATTCAATAATTCATGAATCTTATTCGCATCCAATTTCCAAGAAATTGTATTTCTTGGATTTTTTTTTTAACTATATGTGTGTTTGTGAAAACTGTTCCAAAGAACGGAGTCGACATCTGAGTTGCACCTTTCTCTGCACTTCATATTATACTAGCGGAAAGCTTGGTTCCTACTGTATTTTTAAGTTCATAGGCCTAAAAATAATGAGCTTCATCTTATTTGGGTATTAAACACGTCACATTTTGGAAACGATAGCAAGATTTTTGTATACCAAACTGCCTCTTCTAAAAATTTTTAGGCTTGAAACATTTTAGTATTGATTGCTAAAATTTATTAACAACAGCTAAAATTTATTTACAAAGATATGTATTATTTCATTATACTTCATATCTGTTGATGTTACTATCCTTTTAATGCAAGACCGTTTTGTCATTTTCCTTGCTTAATAATATCGCATTGCTTACTTACCCTCCTCCAATCTTCTTTCTTACATGAAGATTTAAATCATTACCTTCACCTATTTCAATAAATCCAAACATTAATAGGACTGAACTGCTGAATGATTGATATTCTGTCCTTCATCTCATGGGGATTTGACTCCCAGCTTAGACATGGCTACTTGTAATAGTTATGAATTTATTTTAAATTATAAGTCTCGATCTCATTAACATTTTGTTGAAAAGTGACGAAATCCAAACTCAAAATTTATACTTTTGTTTTACAATCTTATTTTAGCTACACTGCTCAAAATAATTAAAGGATATTGTAAGTTTTACATAAAATAAAGATTTAAGCGAATTTTTTTTTTTTTTTTTTTTTTTGCTGAAAATGGAAGAAAAGAAACACAAAGGAAAACTTTTCTGATTTTTCAAACTGTGGAGTATGCTAATTTTGAGTTCGACGTCAAAAACGTCACTTCAGCGACAATGAATGAAATTTGACTTTCAACTGAATAAAAGACAATGAAGATAAGGATGATCGGCATTCATTAACTACTTTGTTTCGATGAGTACGAGGTCTCAGCGACGTCATTTAACCGATTCAGAAGCTTGGGGAGTTGTAGGTTAAAAGGAAAGCCAAACTCGAGCCGAAGTAGCGCAAGCCATTAAAGTGTCACAAAGTGTGATTTTCAGGATCTGGAACCGTTTTTTGGAGACTGGAAGTACAGACCGAAGTCCAGGGCAAGGTCGTAGACGGGCAACAACGCCCGAGTAAGATCGTTATTTAAAGTTAACGGCTCGGAGACACCGAAATATGAACGCTACTCTTCAACAACACCTTCGCTCGGCTACTGACAGGACGGTTTCAACTCAAACTATCCGAAAGCGTTTCCATGGTGTAGGTCTGTATGCTCGCTGACCGATGGCATGTGTTAAACTGACATCAAAACATCGTCGCGACCGCAGGGAGTGGGCAACAGAGCATGTGAACTGGAGGAGAAATGAATGGAGCAATGTTCTTTTTCTGACGAGTCCTGATAATAGGCGAAAATACGCCTATCATCCTGATAATAGGCATATTTTCATCTGAAGGGACCGTGACAGTAGGAATAATCATGCGTTCGTACACGAAAGTGTCAGATTTGGCAGTGGGAGAATATTGGTGTATGGTAGCATCTCCATTGATGGGCGCACAGACCTCAATATCATTCGCGATGGACTTCTGACTGGTCGCCGATATAGGGATGAGATCCTCAGACCTATTGTAGTCCCTTACGCTGCAGCAATCGGAGATGACTTCCTTTTAATGGACGATAACTGCAGGCCACATCGTGCTAACCTGGTGGAGGATTTTCTTTTCGATGAAGGAATCGTACGAATGGAATGACCAGCGTATTCTACAGATATGAATCCAATAGAGCACGTTTGGGACGCTCTAGGAAGACGAGTTGCTGGCCACAAACCACCCCCACAAAATCTCTACTAGAACTAGAAAGAGCTCTTCTGGAATAGTGAGGCAGAATACTCCAACTCGTGATTAATAGCCTCATTGACACCATGCCTCAAAGGTGTTCAACGTTGCTAGCCGCCCGTGGAGACCATACCTCCTACTGAAAATGACTTCCTTTGAAAACAACACCTTTTCTTATTCTTTTTTTCTCATATGAACAAATTGTGTTTTTTTCCTTTTGTACACAAATGCGCAATAAAATGCATTTTTTCTGCCAAACATGTGTAATTTATTCTCATATAACCTACTACGTCTGTCGACCGCGTATCAATCTGCTAAAAAGTTTCCTAGCCACAAGATCCACCTAAAACCGCAATATCCTTTAATTGTTTTGAGCAGTGTATTTATCTTTCAAATTTGTCTTCGGAACAATCTATTATAATCACTTTTAGAATGGCACTGTAAATTATTTTCTATAAATTTATTTTTGGAGAATATTTGTTAATTGTAAAATAATGGTTTAACTTTTATAGATAAAATGAAATTCATGAGAAATTTCGCTTTGTATGGAATAATATTTACTATTAGAAGTAGTAAATTAACGGACTATGATTTCCTTCAAACGAAAGAGTCTTTTTTTCTTTCCCTTTAATATTTATTGAAAGTTATTTTGTGTTAACTAAAGTTTATTTTGTTTTTGTTAACAGATCTGCTAACATTTCAAAAATTTAACTGAATTCAATTATGCGAGTTTAATTATCTTTAATTATATATTTTGTATTGATTGTTATAACAACTGGAGTTGCAAATGCAAATAAAAATTGAACTTTATTTACGAGCTGTAAATTATATGCCACAATTTAATTTGTAAATTCGTTAGGTAAATTTTTATTCATTTATCGAATGTAGGAAGGATTTTAAAATATGGTCCAAAGATTGTTTTAAAAAGCTAAGCAACAAACAAAAAACTGATTATAATTCAGAAAGCGTGGAAATAAATCTGACGAATCTTGAGAATTTTTTAATTTTTTTTTTTTAATTAAAAACATACTAGAAGATGTAATACAAAATAATTGTATTTTGCTAAGTCAAAGGAAAAAAATATAAATTAAAAACAAGATCTTTATTAATTTGGCCGCTAAGAACATCAATATGAGCCTCAATGCACTGTCTTATCCTGTTTACATTGCTTTGAGTAATAATATCTACAGATTATGTGAAACAGTTATAACACATACAGATTCTTGTGGCAAACATTATGATTCTCAAAAGTACCCGGTACATCCTGAATGTAATTAAAGTCTGAGGAACGTCCTAATCATATTATTAGGATTGTTTCTCCTTTATGATATTGGTGCATAAGGGAAGCATTATCAGCTTTCAATTTGCAACGTATGGACATATCTTAGGTGCAGAATTTTCTCTCTATTTTTAACACAACCTATGATTTACCATACAAGAATGCCAGGTTTGCCGTGTACTTCATTCCTATGTGTATTATACGGAAGATATCTAATTTCATTTTTTCTCTATAAGGAGGCACGCCGAGAATCACTCCTTAAAACAAAGTGGGTGAATAAATTTCCATAGAATTTCTGTTTAGCTTACATGATTATGTGTCTGATTCAAGTGTTTCCGTCAATGGTAGAAGATAAGTTGGACATAAAATGTTTGTCACTTAGCATGAAATTCGCTACGATGTGGCCTTCTAACTATTGTCAAGATTATAATACTATTTTTCATGTTGAAAATCTAAAATAAGATAAGATTAATTTTTTTTTTCTTTTTATACATGCCCTAAGTTGGAAATGTAGCCAGATATAGGCAATCCACAAATTCGTAGATGATTGCATGAAACATATCCAAGGAGATAAACTCAAGAGAATCACATCAGACCAAATGAAGAACGAAGTCTTATTAGTTATTGGTATGTGTTTCCAACTTTCAACCGGAAAACGGCTCTATTTTCGAATTCCGGTTTCGAATCCGAATTCGACGCGAAATTTTATTTTTATGCGAAGACAGCGCCACTAAGCGGTGAACTGTAAGTACTAAGCTAGAATGTATCATTACGTTTTTCACTTAAAAGTAAATTTCATTGCATTCAATAAATGTTAATTTTTTTCTTAATTTTATAATTTTATGTTAATTAGAAAAGAACTTTTATATAAGATGGAAATTCATAATATTTTTAAACTTAAAATGATTTGTAAAAGAGTAATTTTCATGTGGAATATTTAAATAGCAGATCTTTTAAATCTCTATGAAAAGCAAAGAAATATTGTTACAAATGAAAACTAAATTTACAAATGTAAACTAAATTGTCATTAAAAATTGGACAAATATCTCATTTTTTATTCAAAGTGTAATCTTATTTCCTTATGTTTGGAAATTTGTATCAGTACAAAACTTGTAACACATTTTACAATTTAAAATATAATTAATTTCATTATATTTAACAAAAATTTTGAATCTAATAATGGAAATTAATTATAACTAAAAATTAAATAACAATGTAATCCAATGAAAATTTAGATTAACATAGCTCTCCACCATTTGGCTTTAATTAAACAAAATCATACACATAAAATGAGTAAAATAAATTTAGGAAAGCATATACACAATATAATATAATTAGGATAAGAAACAAGCATTGTTAATAAAGTAAATTATTAACAAAAGAATAAAGATAAGTATATATATATATATATACTCATCATTATATATATATATATATATATATATATATATATATATATATAACGAGAATTGTTACGAAAATAAACTATTTATAAAAGAATAAGAAACAAGCATTGTTAACAAAGTAAATTTACAAAAGAACAATAAATAAGGACAAAAAATAAGCATCATAATTAATTTATATAAATACTTATAATTTAATGAGAGTATAATATATAAAATATGATAATAAAAATGAGAAACAAGTTCCCTTATAGCTATATTTGAAAATTAAAAAATTTCTACCTTATATACTTCATATATACATTTTCACATTTCAAATATTTCTTGAACCATTATTCATATCACTTGATTTTTCGAGTTGTGTAAATGCTACAAGATTAAACATGTATTATCAAGAATTTTATAAACTAAAAAAAAATAGTTATAAGAATATTTTATCTTCTAAGGATAAGAAACAAGTATATATACCATTATTATTACAGTCGAAGCTTTCTGAATATTCTTAAGTATTTATTTTTATACATTAATTGCATATGGAATCCTTATAATAAACAATTTGTGAAGAAAATGGACATATTCCATAACTGTATTTATATTTATGAAGTATTAAATGAAATATTCGAACAACTACTTTGGGTATCATGAAAAGCGATTCACAATTTTTTCACCTTTCCTTTTTGCTTTTTTCTTGTTAAATAGAGTTCTAGCTACGCAACCTGGAATACAGCAACTTTTAGGCATTTTAATTCAATAGGAACAAAATTTTCCAGAAAAATTCTATGTCGCGTGTTAAAAACAACGGAATTTTCTTCGAAAACGTTCTAAACATTCGACAAGTAAACATTTTGCTAGAAGGAGCTGTTGTCGTATTGTTACATTTTTAACCCTTTCCCATACTTTTTCAAAAACTTCTGCCGTTTTTCCTGCTCCCGCTCTATGTGAGTTGAAGTCTTAATTGTTATTTGTCTGTGTGTATACCATAAGATATCTTCTCAGTCGGATTGTCTACTGAACTCGCTGCCTGCCATAGAAATGATAACTTGTGGCCTAACTTCAATGGGTCCTTAATAAAGTAAACCATCAGTTTGAAATCCGATCCACAATTTGCCTGGGACGATCGACATCAAATATGGTTAGGTTGGAAAAGTGGAGCAGCGCACCCCATATTGCCAGCCTGGCTGGCACACGACAACAACAACAATGGAATGTGTATATTTACAAATAAAACTGTCTTATATGTTAACATTTTTATTCAATCGTAAAAATTTTTTTAATATAGCATAAGTATAGTTTTCCATTTTAATGTTTGTTAATTACAAAGGAAAAAATAAATATATATATTTATTGATTAATTAAGGGATTTTTGACATTAAGATATTTGGAACAAGTTTAGCTTCATCGCAGAAAAACTTGCTTATTGCTTGTAATGCATCAAATTTTACTGTGATCATTCTCTAAATGATCTTTAATAGTATAAAGTTTTGTATGAATACCTAAGAAAACAATAACTTCTATTGATTTCACTGAAAAAAATGAACAAATCATTTAATTTGTTCTATCAAATTCTTTTTTTTAAATATAGTATTTCATTTTAGACAATTTTATTGTTGAATTCTAAAAAAATTTTGCCAACTGGATTAAAAATTAAAATCAATTTTTAATGCATATATTTACCTTAAAAATTTTTAAAATAATTTTCTAAAATTTAATTATTGATTGATATGCAAGTTTAACTTCGGATAAACAAATGTAAATATACAATACTAGCTTATGAAAGCAATAAGTCATTAATAATTTTTGCTTTAGAGAAAAATTCATTTTTAAAACCTTAATTTAAAAATACATATGACTTACATAAAAAAAATGATATTTTTCTTCAAAATATAGGCTTGTGGATATAGTGATTCTTAAGATATAGTGATTGTTAATGTTTGACTAAAACAGTTTTGGCTTCATAATGCATTCGAATTGCTTACACAAAAAATTACTGAAATTTCTATGTTTCATTCTCAAAATAAAATAATGGCAAATAATAATAAAAGATACGTATAGTTCTAAAAAAAGAGTACACTTCTTTTTAATATGGTATTACTTAGTACTTGGCATTAATTGATGATATCAGAAAAATCATAAACTGCCAGCATTTTTTATTCAAGCTATTTTTGCTAGAGAATTTTTTTATAATGTAATTTAATTTATTTCCAAGCATAGAATCTTTTAATAAAATTTGTATGAATTTTTCAACTATGGATAACATTAATGAGTGTGAAGTAACTATATAGTACAAAAAAATATATAAACCTAAATATTTAATACACTACTGGCCATTAAAATTGCTACACCAAGAAGGCGACATGCTACAGACGTGAAATTTATACGAAAGGAAGAAGGTGCTGTCATATGCAAATGATTAGCTTTTCAGCGCATTCAGACAAAGCAGGCACCAGTAGCGACACCTACATTGTGTTTAAATGAGGAAATTGTTCAGCCGGTTCCTCCTCATACACAAATTGCATTTGAACGTTGTTGCCTTGTGAAAAGCTGTTGTGATGCCTCGTGTAAGAAGGAGAAATGCGTACCAGCACGTTTCTGACTTTGATAAAGGTCGAATTGTAGCGTACCGGGATTGCGGTTTATCTTATCGCAGTATTGCTGCTCGCGTCGGTCGAGATCCAATGACTGTTAGCAAAATATGGAATCGATGGGTTCAGGACGGTAATAAGGAACGCCATGCGGGATCTCAACGGCAACCTGTCACTAGCAACAGAGAAGACAGGCATATTATCCGCATGGCCGTAATGGATCGTGCAACCACGTCACGAGCCGTGAGTCAAGAAACGGGGTCGTTTGGAAGACAACAAGTATCTGCACGATACTTGTTGAAGTTCGACGACGTTTGCAGCAGCATGGACTCTCAACTCGGAGACCATGGCTGTGGCTTCCCTTGACTCTGCGTCATAGAAAAGAGTACCTTCAATGGTGTGATCAATGACGAACCTGGGCGCACGAATGGCAAGACGTCATCTTTTCAGATGAATCCAGGTTCTGTGTACAGAATCATGATGGTCGCATCCGTGTTTGGCGGCATCGTTTGTGAACGCACACTGGCAGCGTGCATTCGTCATCATCATACTGGCCCATCACCTGGCGTGATGGTATGGGGGGCCATTGGATACACGTCTCGGTCACCTCTTGTTCGCATTGATGGTGCTTTGAACAGTGCACGTTACATTTCTGGTGTGCTACGACCCGTGGCTCTACCCTTTATTCGAGCCCTGCGAAACCCTACGTTTCAGCAGGATAATTCCCGATCGCATGTTGCCGGTATTGTATGGACCTTCCTTGGTACGGAACATGTTTGGCTGTTGCCCTGGTCAGCATGTTCTCCAGATTTTTCACCAATAGAAAACGTCTGGTCAAAGGTTGCCGAGCGACTGGCTCGTCACCAAACGCCAGTCACTACGGTTGATGAACTGTGGCATCGTGTTAAAGCTGCATGGGCATCTGTACCTGTACATGCAATCCAATCTCTGTTTGATTCAATGCCCAGGCGTATAACTGCTGTTATTACTGCCAGAGATGGTTGTTCTGGGTACTGATTTCTCAGGATCTATCCAGCCAAATATTTTGAAAATTTAATCACTTGTTATTTCTAGTACAATATATTTATCCAATAAATATCATTTTCTTATCTGCATTTCTTCCTGGTTCAGCAATTTCAATGGCCAGTAGTGTACTTTAAAAATAACTGTAATCGAATGTTACCGGTATACCGTTACAAAAAGTGTGCTGTGTCTACTCTCTAGTACTATGATGTTCATTAATGTATTTTTCTTGTGAGAAGAAAAAATCTTTGTTATGGGCCCCCAAATTATAAATGATAAACCACCTTTAGCTCGACGGACGTTCGTTTAAAACAGGATTCAAATTCACTAACTTCTGACAGTGAAAGGAACTCCATAACCAATTAGGTCATCTAGCCTCTATTCCCTGACAGTTATAAATCTAGAAATTCGATATTTAATGTTTTATTCAAAGAATTTATGTTCTCTTTAATAAATTTGTGGCTTGTAATTTCCGGCGTCCTAGCTTAACGAGCACCTTTTATTGTTAGTAATTCGCATAACAAACAAAACAAATTATAGAATGATTTGTTTAACAAACTACATTTCGCGTAATGATTGTAGAGGAAAAAAAGAGAAGTCCCAGACTGTGAGTATGTTACATCCGTCTATATTTAGCATTCATTCCAGTAGCATCGTAGGGTCGTTTGTGGTAACTCCTTTTCTCTAACTTGAGCTATATCGTGTGGTATGTACATGAATAAAATTTAATTATTTATTAGATAAATAATCAGGAAATAGATTAGTTATTATTGTATGAAAAATTTAATTAGCCCTTGTAAAAATATCCTGAAGAAAACCATAGAAGAGTTTAAATAACCATAGAAATGAGACATGAAATCACTGAAAAGTGAGAAGGGTGTAAAAGCGTGAGTGTTCTAACAAACACATTCATTCAGTCAACATTACTATTTGCATTATCCGCAAAAACAAGGAAAATATTAAGGAAATAGATGCTTCACAAGGAGTAAAAGACTATCTGTGCAAAGGTTATATATTCTCGACGATGTAGAAAGGTTAATCCTCATATGAAAACAATTGCACGGTTTCACTATTAACGCGAACATCATTTGTCAGAAGACAAAAATTATTTTCGCCAATCCCGTTAAGAAGAATTAAGAATCATCAATGGGTGAAAAATAAGTATTTGGGAGAAGACGTGGTTGATTCAAGAAGTTCAAAATGAGAACTGGCATCCCCACCTTTGTGAGGATCCACTCTTTGAGAGCCATCTGTCGGATTTCTCGATAGATGACATCGCCCTTTCCATTAATTTCTAACCATGAGATGCCAACTGGAGGTCTTCCCTACAGATAGCGCCACAAGAATTCCTGTCTATTTGCTTGTTTGCTCTTCCATTTTCATTATTTCTCTTAAATTTGTTATATATACATATACTTAACCTTTTTGTCTTTGTAAATTGTATTTAGCCAAATAATCATTCTTGCATATAGTTTATAATAGTTTTTTGTATTTAAATTACCCTAAAAGAAATATAAATGTTAAAATGCAGATCATATATCTGGGAGTACTACCCAGTGGGAATATTATAAATGAAATTGCCAAATCATTATTCTATATATTCATTAATAAAATGTTTAGTATTATGTGTTTAATTAGTTTTCCGAAAAAGGTCAACAGCCCAAAGCTTGACACCTTACCCATTCAACCTGGACCAATAGCATTAGAAACTCTAGCAACTTATATCTCTTTAAATGGTGATTAGGAGCTGTTTCGAGCTATAACATTGCAGTTCCCTATGACATCTTGAATTCTTTTATATTAAGGTTTTATTAAATTCTTGATTAGCTAGTGTGTCTTTATTGAAATACTTCATGTTAGTATTGTTATCGGTAATGGAATTAACCACAGTTGAAAAACATTTAGAATAAGCTAATGTCATTAATTTCATATACAGGGGTGATTCTATAAATGATCTTGACTGTATTGTAAAATTATTCAGCAGTTCATCAAGCATCACATAAATATCAAAACACTTACTTTACTCGAGATATGTACATACATCCAAAATTATAGCAACGCACTTCGGCTGTATCAAAGTCAAAACAGGACTCTATTTATTTTAGACTATTTATCTACCGTATTTTTCGCCGTATAAGACGCACTTTTTCTCCCCAAAATCGGGGGGAAAAGTGTCTGCGTCTTATACGGCAAATACAAAAGCCCACCATGGCCCTCCGCTGCCCCTCCACCTCTGCATACATACCTTACCGCAGGAATACTCGGCCACTCCGTTCCCTTCCACCTCTTGGCGCCGTCTGAGACCAGGAAGTCCCGCTCTGCCTCACGCTGTGATTGGTTGAGCGAAGAGGCGCGTGCCTTCGCTCGCTCCCGCGCTGGCTTTGTGAACTTTTTAGAGTCTCGTAGGCCAGTGCGGGAGCGGGTGAAGGCACGCGTCTCTGTGCTCAGCCAATCGGGAGCAAGCGGAGGCGCGGATAGCTGTGAGCTGTGATATATGTAGTATGGTATGTCTGAATGAAATATATCATATTTCATACCACCTCATCAAGATGTCGAAGCCGAAGAGACTGGCATATAAAGTTGCTTTCAAGCTGGAAGTAATAAAATTTGCCAAGGAGCATGGAAACAGAGCAGCGGAGAGACACTTTGGGCCACCTCCAACTGAGAAAATGATAAGAGAGTGGAGGAAACAGGAGGATCAGCACCAAAAGTTGGATAAAAGCAAGCACACTTTGCGTGGACCAACTGTAAAGTGGCCAGAATTAGAGGTAGAAGTAAAGGAGTGGATCACACGTCACCGGCAAAATTGACTTTCTGTCTCAACAAAAATGATAATCTATGAGGCCAAACGCATTGCTGTGGAGAAAGGCATTCAGGATTTCACCGGATCACCATCGTGGTGCTATAGATTTATGAAGAGATCTGGCCTTTCTATGCGCACCAAAACCAGAATTGCACAAAAAATGCCAAAGAAATACGAATCAAAGATTCTGTCTTTTCATAAGTTTGTTATTGATGCGAGGAAGAAGAATAACTTTGAAATGAGCCAGATTGGGAACATGGATGAAGTCCCGCTAACGTTTGATGTGCCATCTAACAGAACCGTAGATAACAGAGGAGCCAAAAGCATAACCGTAAAAACCTCAGGGCATGAGAAAACCCACTACTCGGTTGTGCTGTCCTGCTGTGAAGATGGTACCAAACTGCCGCCAATTTTGATCTTTAAAAGGAAAACATTTCCAAAAGAAACAATTCCACGGGGAGTCATCGTGCACGTTCATGATAAAGGGTGGATGGACGAAAATAGCATGAGGCTGTGGATTGACAAAGTGTGGTCCTGGCGGGCTTCTGAAGAACTCTTCTTTGTTGATGCTTGACCAGTTCAGAGCGCACATTACAGAAACTACTAAAAAGAACTTTAGGGAAGTTAAGACCCAAATAGCTGTGATTCCTGGTGGTCTTACCAGCCAGCTGCAACCTCTTGACGTTTCTATTAACAAACCGTTCAAAGTTCTGATGTGAGAGGAGTGGAACACCTGGATGGCAGCTGGGAACCATGATCTGACTCCTACTGGACGGATGAAGAGGCCCACTATCACACAAGTGTGTGAATGGGTTAAAAGGTCATGGGACTCCGTAAAGAAAGACATTGTTGTAAAATCATTCAAGAAGTGTGGCATTAGTAATGTTTTGGATGGAACAGAATACGACGTCTTATTTGACACCAGTGAGGAAGAAAGTGATGACAATGACTGCGTGGATCTGTCCTTCCACATTTCTGATAGCAGCGAAGAAGAGGAATTCTTGGGGTTAGAATAAAAACATGACAGCCTTATTTTTGTTACTTTCACTGTTTGCTGACTGTTTATGAGAGTAAAGATAGCTCTTAGCATGTTACATGGTTGACATAAAATTTTTCTTAAACTGTTGTTAACTTTATACAGTTGATATAAAATATTTTACTACAGAATTTGGTTCATAATCTTCTTTTTCTAGATTTGCCTCCTTTAAAATTGGGTGCGTCTTATACGGCGAAAAATACGGTATTTATTTTTAATTAAATTATACATAAAATATAAATTGATTCTAATAGCTTTAAATCATATTTAGATGTCCATTATTATACTTTGAGGTACTGTAAATATAAATAAATGAGAAAATACTATGATATTTTAATATATGATCTAAATAATATATTTTACTTATTCACTTTGTTTTCTTTTTTGTATATTTTAATTTCTAAGTTTAACCTTTAGGAATTCATTAGTATAAAATTTTTGGAAATTTTCGGAAGTACAATTTTTTGGGAGTTCATTGACAATGAGGTAAATCTAGCATATTGTAAATTATATTAGTTCCAGTTCAGTCTTCGATCCATTAAAAGGCCACTTTCAAATGTAACATATTGTTTGCCTGTCTTTAAGTTTATTGATTATCAATATTTGATGATTGCTTCAAGATCTCCGTTTGAGACATGGAGGAACGAACATAAATGGAGCCGCCCTATAGGTCAGCGCTTGAAGTATGCGTCACACCCTCTCTGTCTTCCAAAACATTACATTAGAACCTATTGTTTAGTATTAAGCCTCTTGTTGAATTTGTTGTTTATTTGAATTTTCTACTTTTAAATAATTATGGCTGCTTGCTGTGCTTATGGATGTACTAGTAGACCTTCAAAAAAAATTCCTGGAGTAACTTTTCATAGGTAATTTCATTAATCTTTAAAACTTTTTGCTGACAATAGTTAATGTATCTAACCCTGTTGCAAATGCATCATATTGTTCAATTTTATATGTCTAAAAGCAGCAGCAAAAGGAATAAAATATGATTTTATTGCAAAATATATTACTTTAAATTAATGTTTTATTTATTTATTTATATTTGTATTTATAGGTTTCCCGTGGAAGAAGAAAGGAAAGCACTTTGGGTAAAGGCAATCAGGAGAAAAGATTGGTCTCCAACACCTTATACGAAAATTTGCTCTTTACATTTCGAAGAACATTTCTTTGACAGATCGATGACTCGAGTTCTATTAAAAAAAAATGCTGTGCCTTCAATATTCCCTGAATTTCCACTTTACTATCAAAATGTGAGCTAACATCTTTATTCCCTAAATATAAATTTTTTTCCCTAAATATAATGTAAATTTAAAAATTAATATTGGAAAAAATTCGTTTTTATTTAAAAATCATTGATAGCTTAGATATTGATTAGAGCAAGGTTAGCATTAAAAAAAAGAAAAGAAACAATAAATCTCAGATATTTGTATTTCTCTTATAGATTTGTGTTTTTCACATAAACAGGCACAAAGATTTTGGCATTATAAATGAATCCTTCTCATTATTAATTTCATTCTAAAAATTTAAAGAGCATATATATAGATATGTATAGAACATTTTATTAATACATATGTCAAATAATTTTAAAATTTATACGGCTGTATCCCAGTGTACGGTACGCTATTTTTATACAATTAATATAATTATACAATATACAATTAATTTAATTATATAATATAAAATTATATTATTTTATAGAAATAATGTAATTTTATACAATATTATATACAATTAATTAATAATTGTATATATGCGTACCGTTGTATATATGCGGATCGTACCGTTCACTGGGAATTAACCATTTATACTATATATATAATATATTCATAGATGTTATTGTACGACCAAGTTTATTGTATTATGGGAAGTAGATTTATTTGTTCCCAAAAACATGTATTCCTTAATTTATAAGCTGAAAATATTATTTAATAATTATTGCACAGAAAATTATTCTTAATGTAATATATTAATGGAGGGAAATGGTTAATTAAAAATAACTAATTTTAATATAACTAATCAATCAATTGCAATTAAATTTGTACATCTTATTTTAATTTATTTTCAGTTTAATAGCATGACTGAAATAATTTAATAATATTTGAATTTATTAGGAATTGCATTATATATATACCTAAAATATATTTATATACCATGTATGTGTGTATATATATACATACATATGCATGTATTGAAATTCCTTAAATTTGTTTAATTATAATTATCTAAATACATTTGTCTAATACATGTATTAAATCAAACTCAAAATACAACTTTTTTAGACTCTATCTGCTAAAAAAAAACCTCCAACTGAGCGAAATATTGTAACTGGATCTGAGGAGTTGACAAGCAAGCCATCCACTTCAGGTTGCATTACAGAAATAAATGAAAATTCATGTACGAATGCCAGATGTAAAAGAGCTTTAGAGGAAGCTAATGAAAAGGTTAGTTTAAGTAAAAAAAAAAAATCAAAACTCTTCATCAGAAAGCAAGGCGATATAAGAAGAAGATTACAAATTTAAATGCAATTATTGATGAATTACATAAAAAAAGACTCATTCATGAAGACTTTATTGAAGTTCTTCAGAAAACTGGCCCTAATGAACTTCTTTCAAGACAATTGAAGAAGATCAGAAAGGAACCACAGCCAAAAAAATATTCACCTGAACTTAGAGCATTTGCTCTAACACTACATTTTTACTCTGCTAAAGCATATAGCTATGTTCGAAAATTTTTTCAGTCATGTTTACCACACCCAAGAACCATCACAAAGTGGTATGAGCATATTGATGGAAAACCAGGTTTCACTACAGAAGCATTAAAAGCTTTGTCTGAGCAGGTTAAAAATGCTAAATACCCTCTATTGTTTTCATTACTCATTGATGAAATGGCTATAAGACAGCATGTCCAGTTTCATAATGGAAAAATATATGGATATGTTAACATGGGTGTTGAAATTGATGATGACCAGCAGCCACTAGCTAAAGAAGCTTTAGTGTTTATGGTTGTTTGCATCAATCAACATTTTAAAATTCCGGTTGGATATTTTTTAGTTGATGGTTTAAATTCTGACCAGCGTGCCAATTTGTTACGTCAGTGTTTGGTTCTTCTTAATACATATAGTGTGAATGTAGTGTCATTGACATTTGATGGTTTGGCAGCAAATTTTTCTATGGCTGCAAATTTAGGGTGCAATTTTAAATCTTCTGATTTAGAAATCAGTTTTGAACATCCTACGACAAAGAAGAAAATTGTTGTTTTCTTGGATCCTAGTCATATGTTGAAACTTGTCAAAAATACTTTTGGTGAAAAAAAAGCATTGTGACAAAGGAAAATAAATATATTGATTGGAAATACATAGAAGCACTTAATAATTTACAAGAAGGAGAAGGTCTTCATTTAGCAAATAATTTAAGACATTCTCATGTAAAATTTTCCAAGAAGAAAATGAAAGCAAGTTTAGCAGCACAACTACTGAGTAAATCAGTAGCTGATGCCATAAAATTTTGTGATGTGGAATTACAATTACCTGAGTTTAGCGGCTCAGAAGAAACTGTTATTTTTATAAAAATGTTCAATGATCTGTTTGATGTTCTTAATTCAAGAAATATTCATCAGTTTGGTCTAAAGAAAGCTCTTTGCCCAAAATTTTGGGATAACACTCAAAATTTTTTAGAAAATGCAGAAAACTATATTTCTGGACTGAAAACTGGTGTAAATGGATGTTTGCTTTTAAAAAGCAATAGAAAGACCGGTTTCTTAGGCTTTATTATTTGCATCAACAGCTTAAAAACCTTATTTACAGAGTTATGTTTAAACAGTTCCCCAATACTAAAGTATCTTCCAACGTACAAATTGAGCCAAGATCATCTTGAACTGTTTTTTGCATGTATTCGATTACAAGGTAGATGCAATAATAATCCTACAGCTTTGCAGTTTTCAAGTTCTTATAAAAAAGCTTCTAGTTCGATCAGAATTGTCTACTGACAAAGGTAATTGTATTGCTCAATCCCAAATAACAATTTTAAATGTAAATTGTTAAAAAAATCCTGTTAAAGTAATTAACGAAACAACTCAAAATTATCTTCTTTCTCAAAGCACAACTGAAAAACAAGAATGTTCAGATCCTAGTGATCACGATTATATTTTTGCACCACAAGCTTTAAATATATGCTCAGAACATATTGTTTATTATATATCTGGGTTTGTTACAAAAAAATTATCTAATTTAAAATGTAAAATTTGTGTTGAAGCACTGATAGATAAAAATCATCTGCATAAAAAATCTTTAATTGCTTATAAAAGCCAAGGTGGTTTAATTTATCCTTCCAATGATGTCTTTGTAATATGTAAAGAATGTGAAAAACAATTTAGACATCAGGTTCGTTTAAATGGTGGGAATTTGTTGCCAAAACATTCCGTTATAAAATTAGAATTAAATGTTTTAAAATGTTTAGAGGGAAAAATTATATTTTCTTCTTTAAAGGAACATATGTTTGATGCAGATCTACTTGAAAATCATGTGATACTTTTGACTAATGCAATAATTAAACAATTTTTGTGTATAAGATATGCATATTTTTGTAAAAATGCTATCGATGTCTCAAGATGAATGAGACATTTATTCACCAAATCAATTCTTTTTCAAGGTCAATAACAATGTACATATATATATTATTAATTTCTAACACAATGTAATATTTGAAGTTTCTTAATATTTAATTCTGTATATATTATAAGTTCTTCCAGTATTGTAATTTATGCTAATGTTCATTGTGTGAAAATTTCAACAAAATCTAATGTGTCAATTTCAATGTTTACTGATAATTATATATTTTAC
>JAPDSC010135174.1:195699-207395 GCA_026290005.1 Latrodectus geometricus | reverse complement strand
TCTTTCGCGGTAAGAACTTCTCCTCGTATATTCCTTCCTCCATGGTTTGAGAATTGCTGAAGATTAAAGTTACAGTTTCTTTAGTACGTCATTGAACTCTGATTGTGACTAATCCAACATGGCGGCTGTCAGTGGAGGTTTTGGGGGATTGCTTGTATATGAACTCTTAATGGCTCCATTTACACACCAATAGTACTTAAATGGAATGGACGAAGAGCATAAGGAACTTCTGAAATTTCATAGAACTCGTTTATTGCAATGTGTAGACATCGATCGCTTGATTCCTCTGTTACAATCCAATGGAGTGTTGACTAATGATGACGTGACCGACCTCCGGAAATATAATAATTCCGGAGCGAAGGCAGAAAAACTATTAGATTTACTGCCTTCTAAAGGCTCCCAAGCTTTCCAAGCATTCTGCTTAGCTCTAGAAACAACATACCCTCACTTACTAACCGTTATGTTTCTTAGTGGTAACAAAAAAATGAGTGGTATGTATGAAACCTGGATGATTGTGTTTGTTTATATACAATCTAATGTTTACATTTGTATCGACGTATGTTGCAGATGCTTAGTTTCATTAAATTGCATTGGGAAACCTGTATACATTTGAAAATTTATAATTTATGATGAAGAATTTTATTAATTGAATTAAAACTTTTTTACTGTTTGTCAAATAATCTATGATTTCAATATACCTATCAAGTCGTGTATATCAGTAATTTTAAACCATGTGATATCATGTGCATGCACTTATCAATGAATTTGAAAGTAAAGTACATATAAACTCTTTATAAAATGGGCCATATGTAAATAATATAGTTTTTTTCTCCCTAAACTTAATTTCTTGATATTGTAGTCCAATTTAAAATCTTAACATCTTAATTTATTTTTAATTTTAATTAAAAGATAAATTTCAAATTCCTTAAAATGAATAGTTCTAGTTAATATTTGATGCATGTATTTATGATTCATCCTAATATTTGATCAATTTATTTTATTCTTTTCATATTTCTATGTTTTTGATTCTAAAATTGGTTTCAGAGAATTAGATATCTCAGAACCTTCAGATAACATTTCTTAAAGCTCAAATTGCATCAATATTTTCTTTATATAAATTTGTTATGGTATATTTCTATTAAATTAGCATACCTGATTTACCACATTATATTCTCAAAATTAAATGTACAAGATAAATCAAATCATATTTAGTGAAGAAAAGCTTTATTCTTATTGTCAAATTATTAATGAAAAATATATGAGTAACAGATTTTGTGTTTACTTTTCCATGATGGTCATTTAACACTTTCTTAATAATTATTATTATCGATTATCTAGTTTTGCTCGTCCTATTTTAAAATGAAATACAGTATATAATTTAAATTATTTTATGATTCATTTGCTTTGAAATAACCTTTTAATGACATCATTTTCATTGGTCTGTGAAAAATTCAAAGCATCAGTGGAGATTTAGGTCAATCTGGTTTCTTTCTCTCTCTGTGTGGATGCCTTGTTCCTTTTTAAATTAAAAAATCTTATTAGTGTGGCTGATCTAATATTGTTTATTTGTATTGCCATAAATAATTATTTAGGAATTGGTAAATATATTTATCTTTTTTGTTTATTAATTATATATTGAATTAATCAATAAATTTAATATTTTGTCTTTTAGTGAAAGCTAAATCCTGTTGTCTTTTGATTGAATAAATATATAAAATTTTGTTTTATTGTATTCAGCTCTTAGATGTTAAAATTCTGAAATTTAATTACTTAAAAGTGTTAGAAATTACATCTAGGTATTTAAACATGCCATGAATTTCTTTAGATTTTTTCTTTTAAGTATTTTACTTATTCTGTTTTAAATTTCTATTAGGAATTAATTAGTCATTTAATATTAAATTTATCTTAAAATAGATAGGGAATATATCTATGTTGTATTAGATATTCTGTTTAGATTTTGTTATTTTCTTAATTTGTAGAATTTTATGCATCAGCCTTTATTTCTAAATAAATATACTTAAAATAGAAATATTTAAAATGTAGTATAAATGTTTGTCAAATTCTCTAATCCTAATTAATGTTATTAAATTATAATTTTGTTAAATTATTTTAATCCTTATAAAAATTAATGTTTTATTTACCTTACTAATCTTCTGCATTCAGGTCTGAATGATGATATCCTGAGAAACAGTCCTTCCTCTGCCCCACAATCACTATGTACTCATCAAGATGTTGATCTCTCCCAAAATATTATAAAAACTGATCTCCATTTAGTTAGTAACGAAAGAGACGGATGGCGTCGTAGTCACTCGAAGGTAGATACAAATTTTGTATATCAAAAATTTTGATGTTCTTATTATATGAACAAGAATGTACTGTTATATGCTGTAAAAGTAAACTTTATATTTGAGGAAAATTTTTAAAGCATAAATAAAAATTTTAGTTTTTAAAATTTGATTGATTTATTTAAATTTGATAGATTAAAAATTAAAATTTAAGTATTTGTGACTTGCAGATTCAAATCTGTTATTTTGTAAAGAATTAGGTTTTAATTTTAATACTATGATTATTTATTTTGCATTGAATATTGAATAAATTTTCACATCTTATTTTTTTAATATTTATAAAACTTTAAGTACTAAAGTTAATTATTGCATTATAATACTTAATACTTTTTAATTTGTTTTCCAATATATATATATATATATATATATATATATAGCTTTATTGCTTGACTATTATTGTGATGACATAATTAAACATCAGAAATGTTTTTCAGGAAGATTTTTTCTGCTTAAATTTTGAATATAGATTTTATGTCTGTCTAAGATTACATTTATTTCTATACATTATTAAAATATATTATTATGTATTTTTATTTTATGCTATTCTTATAGAGTGATAGAGATAATTCTTATCGAAGATTAACAACTAGTGGTGATAGCATGATTTCTTCACTCAGTACATTAAGTAAAAATCATGGTAAATCAATATTTCTTGTCCTGCTATTTCTGTTTTAAATGTATAATTAAATCCATAGGTTTTTTTTATTTTTGCATTTGTAAACACATGCTTTTGTTTTACCCTTTGTAACTGTTTATCATAATTAAACTGAAATTTGCAATTATAATAATGGTATGTTATAGCATAATTGATATTGATATACAATTGATGACAAATATTTGATTTAAAAAAAAAAAGTACAAGTATTTGCATTGATGTCAGATTAAATTTCATTAAACTGTCATATTTATTTTAATATAATATTAGAAAATTTATTTATTCATTTATAGTGAAGTCAGAATTTTGATATTTTATTTAAATGGATACTCAAATGATACTACAAAAAAGTTTTACTTAATGTTTTTACCCCAAATAAAAGAAGGATCTTTTAAATGTTCAATAATAATATGATGCATAATCTTATTGACAGAGAATTCTGAATATTCATTTAATTTATAATAGTTTTTTAAAATATTAATAAGTGATTAAATTAACATTAATGTGCTCGTGTTGGAATATTTTAATTCAAATATACATATTTAATTTTTCTATTCAAATTATACTCAATTTTTATGTATAACAATATCAAAATGAATAAAATGAGAAAAAAAATTATATATTAAATAGTTAGAATATGAATGTGTTATCTATAAAATTATTTATTTAGTACATTTTATAATATTTGTTCTGAAAAGACTAATATACATTGATTTATGTTGCATTTGTACATTTTTTGAAAAGAGAAGTCACTAATTTTGCATAGTGATTTCAAATATTCCTAAATGTATTTTAGAATACACCTAAGTCTGTTTTTACACGGTAGATTGGTTCCAGAAGAAGCCGTGTAAAAAAAAAAAAACGTGTAAAAAAAGACATTGATCTTATACAAAAATGGGTGATTTGTTCCTAATCTCTAAAACCTATTAAAATTAGTGAAAAACAAGAATTTTTAAGAACAAGAATTCATGTTTATTTTATTAAATCAAATATATAATGCTTATTTTCACAAGCATAGTAATTAATGATAAAAAAGATATGCACTCTAATCTTAAAAGTAATATAAATTAAATGTACCAAGAGCAGTTGAGCCTTCTCCATTTCGAAGGCGATCTAAAATTTTAATCTTGGTTTCCAAAGAAATTGCCTTCCGTTTTAGTTTTATATCTGACATTTCCTTTTAGGGATACATAAAATATTTAACAAAATTAAAAAACATAAATAACTGAATAAATACAAAATATTTTTTGGCTTACCTTTTATCTTAATGCGTTAAAATCAAATTTGCCTGCAAAAAATTTCTTTACCAAACACGTCTTATTGCATTGACAGTTCACAAAATATTAACACGTTTCAATTGCTCTGACCAGTAAATTTTATTGTATGCACATAAAGGGAATTCCCCTACTTGTTTGTACGCGCTAAAGGGGAATTCACTTAAATCTTTAAGCTAGTGTTCGCAAACTATCGATACTATCGATGGTTTCAGACTTTTTTCTTTCATAAATACTTTTTTGTGATATGAACATACTTCGCAAAAATTAAATTTGACAAAAAAAATTTAAGTACATAAAATTTCAAATCGTGCTAAATGGAATAAAATCGTGTAAAAAAATTAAAAATATTCAATTTTCAAACCGTGTTATATCAAAACCGTGTACAAAAAGACTGTGTAAAAACAGACTTAGGTGTACAGGCATTTAATATAATATGCTGAGTTTATCATAAGCAATTTTTTTCTGCTGTAAAAAATCTTGTTTTATCAAATGTTTTGTATTTGAAATATGCAAATATGTTAGTGGATTTACTAATGAGCATTAAAATTTAATTTGAATGAGAATTATGAACCTTTACTTTTAAAAATTTTTAGTATGGTTGGGAATGAATGTACAAGGGCTTTGGTAAAATACTGTTTCACTTTACTCTAAAATAAGGATATTTATATTCATAGAAAAGGTGTTGGAATAATTGCTTTATAAGAAAAGATGCTTGGCAGTGCTCCTAACAGCAAAATCTGAAAGTTAATTGTCTATCTGAAAAACAAAATAAGGTAGAGAAAATAAATTTAAAAAAAACAACAGTGATTAAATGACACCTTTTGTACAAAAATGCTAAGAAAAGAGCAAATGACCATGCACCTTGATTTGTGCATGAGTTCCTATGTCATGAAATGCCCAGAAAAGAATATATATATATATATATATATTGATGTAGAAAATAAGTAGAATGAGCAGATAATAAATAAATGTTCCATATGTGATAGCTAGGCACATTTATTTTCTGTGATGAACTTGATCTTCTTTAACCCCACACTTGACTCTAGAACGTATATGGTATTGCACATTTTGAAAAGATGATTCACTATTGTGTATAGATGTATACATTGATATCATTTATATATAGCATTGTATATCAATGAATGTATTTTATTGTAATTCACCTCAACTTTTGGCATATAGGCATTTTTTTTATATATAGATATATAATTCAATACAATTTTTTGTCCATATTTATCAATAACTCAACATTAAAGAGATGAGACTGGCCACTTACTATAAATATTGCTTCTTTAAAATGAAAATGAGTGTTTATACATATATATCTCATTGAAAGTTTTTATCCAAATTATCTGGAATTTTTTAACAGTTATTTATCAAAACACATTTGTTGAACTAAACCAGTTGATATTTTTTAATAGCAAAGTGAACATACAGACTCTTAATTTTCTATTAGTCATTTTTTGGTCTTTTGGAAATTTGAATGCAATAGCTTCCCTTATTTATCCTTGATTATATCTAAATTCTTGAGTGGCATAATATTTAACATTCTTGTTTCAAAAACTGATGTCAATAAATTTAATGTTTATTGGATAATATGAAAAGTTATCATTTTAATCAGTATAAAATAAATAAGATTTTAATAAATCATATGAATGATGTGAATCAATGCTTACTTTTTGCAGAGATTTAAAATATAAAAGTTTCTATTTAGAGTGCATCAGTAGTTTAATTTTGTTTCCATTTTTAAACCAGTATTATTAACAAACACAAAAAGTATTTGATTTTATGTTTGTAGTCATAATTATACCATAATTTTGTAATTAATACAAAAATAAAATCAATAATTGTATTATAATTATTGATTTCATGGTACAATTATTAATTTTATGTTTTGACTATAATTTATGACGACTCTGAACTATGACGATTTTATGTTTATAATCATAATTATACCATAATGATCATAAATGAATAAGTCATTCATTTATATATATTTTTTTGTTTAAAGCTAAAAAACGTAATTTTTTGTAATTACTGAAAAAAGCTAATGTATCATAATATATTGGACACTTATAATAAGTTTCCTAAAAAATCAATGCAAATTCTCATTTTTTATTATAGTTACATACTAATTGTAATATCTATTTGAAAGGTGTATTTTAGATGCATTTGGTTATTAATGTCAAAATTTAAATGTTTGTATTTTCTTAATTATTTTTGTCTGGAAATTATATATATAAAAATTTGATTAGAACTCAAAAACTAAAGATTGGATTTTTTAACTAAATGTATTTATACTAACTAAACTCAATGTCATAACAGGGCCATGGCCTATAGCACCCATCTGTTTTTTTTTTTTTTTTTTTTTTTTTTTAAATTTTATTATTATTAAGAAGCTTGGGGTGCAAAGCATATGTCCTATCACCTAACACAAAAATTTTAGTGTTTAGTTGCCAAGCATGCTTGGTACTCAGTTTAATGGACCCACTGATGAGATGAAAAGCTAAGTTAATCTTGTCCAGCCTTAGAATCAAACCTCAGATCTGTGCCTTAAAACCACAGAGTTAATTAATATTTTTATACTACATTTGTAATAATTTTTTTTCTGTAGGTGTCAGCACCAGTGATCATTCCTTGAATTCCAACAGAGATTATGACAGTGTACATCAAGTGAATGATTCTCATCATAGGTACACAACTAATGATTTCATACATAAACAAGAAATCTCTCTTAGAGATACTGATTTTTATCATTCTAAACAAAAGGTAAATGTTTTGGCTTACTTTTGTTGAAATTTTTATATCCCTCCCTGTTGAAATTGTAACATTTTTTTGCAGTTTCATTTTAATTCGTAAATAAAATTACTTTAAGTTAAATTTAATCCCATATATATATTTTTTTTACATAAAAGGAAAATTTTATCCTTCAGATATTGATCTTTATTTCTAGATAAAAATTGAATGTTTAGATATTTTATTTAATTTTGCATTAAAATTTTTCTTTAAAATCTTAATAAAAATTAAGTAATTCAATTAATGAATAAAACTATTGGATTAATATTGAATCATATTTTAATTTTAATAATGTTATTTTTGAAAGTTATTGCATGTAGTCTACCAAATTAAACATTTTTTTAACAATCATTTAAAATATTTTTTACATCTTATTTGTGAAATACATGTAAATAATTTTTTTTTTAATTTTAATATCATGTTTTATATAGTATGCATATATCTAATTTTAATATTGGAATACTTCCTGACAAGAAAACTTGGATAAGATTGCCAATTGTGAAAATCATGCAAAAGCTCAGAAATAGGTTCTACCATTTGGACCATAGTTTCATGGGCTTGATTCCTGCCTCAAGTTTAGGAATTTGTTGTTCAGAATTCACTTTAAACTGTAAGTCCAAATCTAATTATCCCTCATTTGCAAAAAATGACTATCAAGCATCAAACATACTTTTCCAGTGGATGGTTTGAAGGTATCAATTTTTAGGCTGGCACACAATTTGTTGCAAGGCAGATGTCTTTGCCATTATCATAAGAAAAGTTTTTATAAAAGTAAATTTGTTCCAACAGTCAAGCTATGTTAGTGGCTTTACAGAAGTTTCATTTCATTCTCATTTTGAAGGATTATTTTGGTCTGTGTAAGTTGGATCATAATTCACTTGTATTGATGTAAATGACAAGGCATTCTGGTGTCGTTGTTAATGAAATAGCTATGAGCTAACAAACATTAGATTAGGGCTCAGTAACCTGTAGCTGTGATGTGTTGAATCAATTAACCAATATGATTCAAAGTGCCACAGTATAGCAAATCCTTAAAACAGTTCAATTTCTGTTGGCAAATATATGTAGTTAGGATATTGAGAACAAAAATACTGATTCTGAGTTTTTTTCATTATATATTAATTATTATTTAAAGTAATTTACTAACGTAAAATACAACAATTTTTCATAAATAAAAAATGAAAATTTAATTTTAACCATATCTTAATATCTACTTAATATTGTAATATTAAGTAGAGCAATTCATAGATTGGTATAAAGTGCTGCTGAAAATTGTCCAAATCTGGAATGCATGCCTGAGATTGCCATGTCTTAAGTATTTAAAATGAATTTATCAAAAGCTATTGTTTTCTTTCTTCTTGTTCTTTTATTTTTTTTATTTTTTTAGAAAACAATTTTTAACTAGTTTAATATCAATGATATAATGCATGTAAATTTATCAAATTATAACTGTACAAAAGATTGAAACAGTTGTTGAAGCTTAATACAAACCTTAAGGAAAACTTGCTGAATTTTGCACCCTTAAAAATGTATTATTATTATAGGAGCATTAGGATATTTACTCTAGATTGGTAGTCTAGATGTGAAGTAAACATTACATATCCTTTGTCAATGTGAGTTTTTCTGCACCCAAATTTGAATACCTGAGTTGCCATATTTAATTTAGCCTGGATACTATAAAATAATCCTGTTAAAGTGCTTATTGTACTTTACTTAGTTACTGCCTATTTTAATAAAAGCTTATATTTGTATTTTACGTTATTTTACAATAGACTTTGCCCCATTGCCACAGTCATTAATAAATCTGAATCTAATACTGGAACATATAATGTGTTTATAACTTTATTTGTGAATAATATAAATATTAAAAAAATTTATTGGTAAAGCATTGATTCTTAATACTTGATATCTTATGAAAAAGTTCATATATATTTATAAATCTTAATAAAGTATTAATTTTAGGCTGCAACTTTAAAAATGGATGACCAAAGGCATGAAACTATTATACTAAAAAAGCAATATAATGAATTATTAGCTGATAAACATCGCTTAGAACAAGAAATTGAAAGACTCAAAAGGTTTAGAGAAGAAGATCGAAAAGAGGTGAATGAGCTTCAAAGGCAACAGGTAAAATTTTCAATTTTTTAACACCTGCTCTTTAAAGTTCTTTTGTATACTATTGCTCTTTGTTTATACCATGTTAGTGTTTATATTCCTGTTTTGCTTGTATAAGATCAAAAAAATTTAAATTCATGCTTTCATTGTATAAAAGGTTCCAATAAAATTATTTACCAAGCATTTTTATAGAATCCACTCTTTTTGGCATACAAAAAGAATTTTTATGAAAATATCTTTAGAATAGAAACAATGAAATTTATTAAAAATGTCAAAATAATATCTCAACTTTTTCCTATGCTTTATGTTTTCTGAAAATTATGGTTTGAAATTAATATCAGATTTTGTTCTTTTTTCATTTATTTCATTACCAATAGTCATAAGATCTAAAGTTTGAGTTAAATCATAACATAATTGGTAAAGCTACTTTATATGTTCCACTATTATTCTGGAGTAAACAACATTCTTTTTCTTAATACATCACTTATCATTGCTCTGTTTTAAATCTGTTATTGAAGAAATAATCTTTAGTGTTTATATTTTTGGAAGCATGCATCATATTTAAAAATTCATAATTCAACAATTTACATCTGGTTCTATAGGAGGCTAATAACACAACAGTTCATGTGAATGAAATCCAGCAGCCCTTAATCCTTCAAATTATTACATTTAATATTTCAAAGTCATAAAAAAATATTAATTTTATTTGAATTTCAATTTATAAAAAGCATGGAGAATTGTCCACTCCTCATTTTTAACCTATTATTTCTTTTTGGGACTTGAAAACTTCTTATAAACATAATAAACAGAAACTAAAGAATGAAAATGAAAAACAGATATATGCCAAGGTTATTTTTTTCAATTTAAAAAGAATTGTATCTCGTGTCCATTTCAATAAGCTTAGTTAAACCTTTGATATAAGAAGTTTATCAAAACCCTTTTTATTTTCTTTTGGAAGGCTAGCAACTTTTCATATGTGTAAATTTTTGTAAGGTAAGTGAATACATATTTTAATTTTCTGTAAATAATGTACTGTAAACCTTAAATTATATAGCCTAGCGCTCTTTCTTTCATTCCTTCTTAAATAGCAATATTTTATTCTATATGTTTATTAATCTGAAAATATATGTTAATTAATCTTCAGAATAATTAACTTATATGTCAAGTTTAATTCAAATCTATCAAAGTGTGGGGAATTTCATCATATATCCTTTATTTTACAGCCATTTCCTTCTTTTAGGAGACTAATAACTTCGTAATTGCAAAATTAATCCAAAATGACAAGGAACATGTGTTTGGGATTTTGTATAAATTCTTCAGAGCTGGTAAATTTGTAAAAGCAATGGTTATTTCGTGTTATGTACATAGAATAATGATTTTCAAATGTATGAATTTAAAATATTGTATTTACTTTGAAGGCTTCATCAACTTATCTGAGAATGCACATGCATAACAAATTGTATTTTTAAGTGACAACTATTATTTTGAAGAAACTACGAATATGTCAATTTTATAAATAAATCATTTGTGGAGAAAATAGTGCTTAATAAAGGCTATAAAAATTTTTACCTTGTGTTCTCATTTGCAGGTTTTGAAAAGTTAATGAATCCCCCATTGTTTAAAATTACTTTTTATATTAGTTTACTTATTGCTAAGTTTATATTTGTATTACAAAATGTAAATATTTAATAAAAACTATAACTTATTTAATTTGAAAAATGTTATATGAATTGTTCTATCTGACTTCATTTCATTTTAATAATGCCTATAATATTGCATTAGATGAGAAAATCTGCATTTTTTAACTTAATAAACAGATTTTTCCTTGAATGTAAATGACTAAGACAGAAAATGAATTTTTATAGAAAAATATGTAACAAAGTTAAACTATAGAAAAATATCACATTTCATTTTCTTATTTTTTATTAATGATTTCTAGTGTTAGATAAAATCAAATATTTCAGTGTTTGTTTTCACTTTTATTTAATTATCTTGATTTAAAATGTTTCAATATATTTCTTAAATATGTCTTAATTACCTACATTTGATGACATTAAAGAAGTGATAATAGTTTTGTTAATACAAATAGTTATATTATATAGTTATGCTGACATTTGATGATTAAATTTTATTGGAGACATACATGCAAACATTTCATAATATGCATAATCCAATTTTAAATTTTATGATAAGTTGTTTTAACATTCATTGTTGCAACTGACTTCTATTAAATCTAGTATCAATAGCTTATTAAAGGAATTAAGTTACAACAGAAATTACTATTACAGAATATTTGATCAAATTTATAAATTATTTTTGGATTTCTTTAGTTTAGTGAATTTTAAGAATAAGAAGAAATTAGTTTGTTTAGTTATATTGAAAGGTTGAATATGTATGTACATATATGTATATATAAATCAATCAAGCGCCAATGATTGGTATATGTAATGATTTATGTTTACTAAATAAACAATAAAATATTTTTAAATGAATATTTTATTGTTTATT